>SNQJ01S0009777.1:182744-216399 GCA_010110895.2 Picea sitchensis | reverse complement strand
CCTTTTAACCTCATCATTCTCTTGCAGCGTCAATCTGTACGTGGCTTTGTTTGGCAAATTGGCTCCTGGTATGAGATCAATATGATGACTCACACTTCTGATCGGCGGTAACGAACGAGGTAATTCGTCCACTACAATGTCAACGAACTCTTCCAGCAGATCCTGAACTTCTTCTGGTAGATCATCTTACCTTGTGCTGGTCAAAACAATCTTCGGTTTCCTGACCACAATGAACTGTGGATCCTCCTTCTTCTTAACCTCTATAAGAATTTCCTTCCCACTCATGAGAAGTACAGTGTTGCTTACTTCCATTTCCACCTCCTTATCCTTAATTGGAAGCAACATGTGAGTCCTCTCATTCTTCTCTAGGGTGTATGTGTTCATTCTCCCATCATGAATCACATTCTTATCATATTTCCATGGTATACCCAGCAATAGATGACAAACATCCATAGGGATAACATCACATAATATCTTATCATTATATCCCACTATCTTAAATTCAACTAAACATTGTTTAGTGATAGTTACCTGATGTCCTTTTTGTAGCCACGAAATTATGTATGGGCTTGGATGATCAATTGTCTCCAGCTCCAACTTTTCTACCATCTCTGTAGAAATGAGATTATCCATGCTACCACTGTCTACAATAACCTTGCATACCCTGTCCTTGGTCTTGCAAGCAGTCCAGAAAAGTTTGGTTCTTTGGACTAAACTCTCCACCTCCTTCTCTAGTGTCAAAAGAGATTTTCACATCATCAACGATCTTCTGCCTTCAGTGTCTTCTACCTCAACATCTTGCCTCTGTGCTTCAGCGATGTGAGCTTCTCCACTCTCCTTTATTTTATCTGGACACTTGTAAGACTTGTGCCCATTCTTCCCACATGTGAAGCATGTTATTAATCCACCTCTTCCTCTTCCTCTACCTCTAGTATAAGGAAAAGTATTTTTATCAACATAATCTCTTCTCTGCTCAGTATGTTGTCCTCATTGTTCAACATATTTCCCTCTTTGTGAGGTTCCACCTCTCTCAGTTCAAATTTGAGGTTTCTTCTAGTCCTCCTTGGGCTTCTGATATTTATCCTAGGCAATTGATTTGCCTCTGGGCTGGCTTCTGCCTCAGCCTCTCTGACCCTGCTTTCGACTCATCTTCTCTTCTGCTTTCAGAACCATCTGATAAGCATCTTCCACCGTTCGGATGGTTACCATGCTCATCTCATCCTGAATGTCATATCTCAGACCATTCACATATCTAGCAACCTTTTCATCATTGCTCTCCTGATGACCTGCCATGATGTTCAACTTGTATAATTCCTCAGTGTCTTCTTTCACTGTCATCATCTTTTGTCTCAGGTTCTGCATCCTCCTGAACAGAGTAATCTGATAATCCCCAGGGATGAATTTCGCCTTCATCTTCACGATCATTCTATCCCATCTTTTGATCTTCTGCTTTCCCTTGTAGCGTCTGTCAACTTGTAGTTCATCCCACCACAATGTTGCATGTCCCTTCAATCTTGTGACAGCATGCTTGACTTTCTTGTCTTCTTCGACATCTTCATAGTCAAAGTATGTGTCCAGAGCTCTAATCCAATCTAGAATCTCCTCTACATCCAAGTTTCACTCATAAACTGGAATGTCCATTTTTGCTCTTGCACCCATTATTGCAATAGCTCTGATCAAACGTTCGTTCAATGCATCTTCAGCTGCAACTTCTTCTTCACGTTAGCCTCAATCTCACTTTCGGAATCACTAATATCCCCAACACTGATTGTACGCCTTTGTGTTGTCTCCATGTCTTCGAGTCTAGCTCGTAAGTCACGCATCTCTCTCTCCATGGCTGGATCAGTCATCTGCCTACCTCTTCTTCTTGGCATTTCCCTATCCTCTAGTGGATCGGGTGTTTGCATGTCCCTTCTCCTTGGAAACATGGTGAATTCACTTTCTCTCTACTACAGAAAGAAAAGAACCTTTCTGTGCTCTGATACCAAGTTTGGCGTCGATGCATGCTCCCTCCACAACCCGCAGGTCGGAAGGTCCACGTCAACACAGGATCTTTCCTTCCCTACTAGCCCGAAGAACTCTAAATGCTCTTCTATTTCCCTATTGGGAAATCTGCACCCACAACAAACTCTCACGGGATCCCCTCTGTACACTTGGGATATCGGACTTCACAACTTCGTGAATCCGGTGGTCAAGCGTTGGTCTCTCAAATCCCCGAAACCCGACGTAGTCAACGCTGACCCTTCTCTTTTCCCTTTCGAGATTTCCCCTATCATGATTTCAGCAATCGCAATGCCGAGAAACTTGCTTCCCCGACTCCCGAATCCCAATTTGCTGAAACTCCGATTCACACATGAGCTTTGACCTTTCAACTCCACTTCACTTCATCGGCATTTCGGACTTGGCAATATTGCAAATCCAAATGCAATGTTTTCTTCGGTACTTCACTCCATGAAACTCCAAAATAATGTGCCACCTATCCACTCGCTGACTCCTCCGTGGCCCACACAAATCCTCTTTACTTTCAGGACTTCATGATTCGGGATATCATGATTCTTGTTGCAATGTTTACTGAACTTCAACCTACGAAATCCCGATATAGAACCCATGCGTAGATCCAACGACCCTTGCTGCCTTGGATCGACGGTCCTATTCCTCCTGAGCTTAGAACCCTCCAACGCTTTCACTGTAACTCCTCTGCTTCTCCTTAAGATCTAACCGCTTACAAAAATTCATGAATTCTTTCCAGAGAACTCCGACCATCTGTTCTTTCCTCTAAGAGTCTCTCCTCCTGCGGCCTCTTGTCACTATGCCATCTTTCAAACTTTCAAGACTTGGTCTCTTTTCCCTCCTTCAATGACTTGAAGGCTTAAAAACCTTCTGAACTTTCCATGACTCTGTGTCTTCTAGAAAAACCCTTGCACGCACTCCTTGCGGAAGACTTTGAACCACTTCCAAGTGTTGAAACTTCAACCCTGCGCACACTTGCAGCAGCAGTCTCTAACTTCTTCTCTTAGGTTCGCTACCCTGAGACTTCACTTGGCCTGCGCACTCCTTGCACGGATCCTGTGCCTATCTGCACTTCTGTGGAAATGAGAACAAAAGATAAACTACCTGAGTCCTTTGTCAATGCACTCCTTGCAGGAACTCTCACTCAAATAGAGAAACAATTGAAACTCATTCCATTATCCTTTCCTCATAGATTTTAGACATTCAACAAGAAATCATTCATACATAGCATAAAAGCAATTGCATGACAGAAAGAGTAAAACATTCATGAGCATAACATTCAAAGATGCATACACAGAGAATATATGAACACCATGAGTCTAAATCACATCTTTCTTTGTATTAATTCAGAACTTCCATACATGGAGTCTTCTACACAGCTCTCTTCTTCTCTTCCATGCTCTCTTCTCTTTCTGATAATGTTACAATACACAATGAGGGTGTCTATATCCCGTTTCCCTCTTGCGCTCTAAGACTGTCAAATCTAGAATTGAATTCTATCTACTTTACATTAACTACCATAAATGCCTTCTACCTACTAAGGACGAGAGAAAATTGCTCAATGTCCGTTTACATTATACAAGTGCGCCCCTTCTTAATGACTTCATTTAAGATTGCGCATCAACTTCTAGGTAATTTCAAAATCTACGCTGGCACTTGTCCAGTTTCCTTTTGCTTCCGCGCTAGCTCGCTTGAGATGCTCTTGCATCAAAAATCATGGGAGAGCATGAGGAGGAACCGAGCAACCAAAAACTCTGATGTAGGAGAAATTGTCCTCAATGAACAAATCTGCGAGTTTGCCAAAGTTTCCCATAATCTTGTCTGATATCCGGGGAGGTGGGTGACCATACAGGGCTATATGAACAAGAACTACAACATTGTGATAGATTTCATAAAATAAATCATTGGCTTTCTCTTCCCATAGTTTGGAATGATAGAAATGAATGGGTTGAGAACTGGTCGGAGTCCAATGCCAGTTCATAAAGGGAAAAGGTGTCATGAAACAGATGACGTCCATGATATATGATGACATGTAAAAGGGGGAATATTGTCCTTTTTATTTCGCCATTTTGTAATCAGCAATTCCCTTGTCCAAGTTATCTCACAACATTTTGGACCAATTGAAAGTGAAACCCTCGGCTACCTCGTTCATGATGGATACCCATTCGACTGAGAAATGAGTAGGGCTCTTCTTCCTAAATAATTGAGAGAGCATCATGGATACATACACCATATGAGCATCCAAAGACATTATGGCATATATACCATGAGCGTCGGTTCTAAATTTCTCTAGGTGCCCCCACCAAGACCTGATTATATCGTGAAAAATCCCAGCGTATTGAATGCATTTCTTTTGCTCGAACTCTAGAGTGAATGCAACATTGTAAGTATATTTAGGACTAGGGGAGATTTTATACATTACTTGCAGATGTTTTGGTTGGAAAGAGACGATGGAAACCTGTTTATGGTTGATGATGCTCCTATTCTAGACGTCAACATGTTCCAAGGCCCATCTTATCATGTCGTTATAAGGCATGAGTCTTGGTCATGCAACTATATTGTGTAGCTCTGATTGTGTTATGTGTCTAAGTTTAGTTGTGAAAGAGTCATCTTCTTCCTTAGCGGAGTCCTCTGGACAGTTGATGATTTCACATTCTAGAAACTCGAAATCCTGTGTCCAATTTTTAATGATGTTTGTGGCTCGTGGTGTGGTTTCCGATAGAATGTCTGCATTTGGGTTTGAATCCTCGCCCGCCGCATTAGGATTTTTCTTCATTTTCCATGGTGCCATAATCTCCAATGAAACAGAGTGAGGTTACCTATTGCAAAGAAAATTCGTGAGTTTTTCAAATAGATAAAACTTGCTAATTGCAGAAGGTGAAAATGAATTCGAAATCGAAGTACTTTTATTCACACAAGATTCATTGATTTTCATATAATTTCAGTGACGAATAATTTATTAATGTTAATTGAGATGTCTACCTGGCGATCTGTAATCCGCGTTTGAATCATTATCCTTAATTATTCCTAAATGCCATTAATATTTCGATAGTTCACATTTGGGAGTTTTATATATGAAAGAGTGGGAACCCCCCGAATCTCGAATCCACAAAAAGGTTAACCTATGGATAATCGCTTTTAAAACCTTAATTAATCATGTTTAAAATGGTGCATTAACTTCTAGTGTTTCGGGAGCTCAAACTTCGAGGAATTTTAATGTATCTCGAGAGGAACTTCTAGAAACCCGAAACTGTGAAGCAACTAATTATCTAATAACTAAGCTTTAAGTCTTAATTAATTGCACTTGATTTTAAGTATTTCAGAAGTTCAGACTTCGAAAATTTTAGAATATGATACAGGGGAAACATCTGAAATCTAAACTACAGAGTCATTAATTATCTCTTAACTTAATTATTTAATGTTCAATACTTCAACAATTTGATATTTCGGTGATTTGTGAATTCATTCTTTGTTAAATTCCCGAAGGATCATCTCCTGTAGTGACATGTTATAGATGATGTCATTCTTGATGACGTGTCAAGAAAAGAGAGATGCCACGTGTTACTTGGAATCATGTCAATCCTCCAATGAAAAGGTCAAAAAAGGGTGCCACATGTCAACTCAAGAAAGACTCAAAAGGTACACATGTCCCACAACTTGTGCCTTTAAATGGTTTAGGAAAATTCGCGAGTAGGTACCTTTGGGTTTCAGAGTTTCAAAGTTTTTATTGTTTTACACTTATTGAAACATCTGAAGAGTGAATCTCCAAAGTGACCATTAGATATTTATGTCTTTAAAATTCAGGCGATTCCAGAACTCCGAAGGTATTAGGACCATTCGATCAAAAGGGGAAATTCATCAATGACGGATATCATGCACACCTTATTATTAACTAACCAACAATGAAAAATTAAAATTCCATTTACCAAGTTTCCACTTTCTTTGGGTAAAATTATATTTTCATGAGGTTAAAAGTATAAAACTCAAAAGTTTAGAATTGTATGTGTTCCAACATAGGATACATCTGGAGATCACATCTCCCCATGAAACGTGGAAGAACAGTAGACTGAGTGCCTTTATTGGGAAAATGGAGTCATTATTGCATTTCTAGAAAACACTTTTAGGAGTTAATCATACATAGAAAAGACAAACTTCAACCGAATATAAGAAAACCTTCAAAACCCACCTAATTATTGATCTCAAGTTAGTCTATATTAAAATTTCCCTTTCCTAAAAATGAGTTTGGATCTATTTAAGATAATCAAAACAACTTTAACCGAAGTATCAGACTTGGACTGACTTCATTCGCATCAAGGTTAAGTAGATGTAATAATTTATTTAGGGGATCCCTTGTTGGTTCAGAATGTAAATATTACCCGAAAGAAAATTAGATGTCATAGTATGTTTTGTAGATATGTATGAAAGCCATACATATATCATAGTTATTGCTTCACTACTAGCGAGCCTAATCAGTACCCCAATGAAGTTATCTACTTCTCCCATTGAATTTCCTTTCACTACTTCAATCAACACTTTTGCATTTTGCTGAGATGAGGGAAATCATAACATGAATTTCCTTTCATCATCTCTTTGGACAAGATGGGGGCAATCAAATTATGAATTTCATTTCACCGTCTGTCTTATATTTTAATATTTTGAAGTGGGGGCAATCAATTTTTATGTATAATACAAGGGATGATATCTACTTAAAATTTTTAAAGGAAGGTTTGTCACAATTTTTTAAGTATACTCTTAAACTAATTTTCTCCCAATATTTAATACACCTTTGCCTATAGGGAAGATTTTATAGTGATTTTTATTTTCAGGGATTGACCTTGATTGAATTAGTTAGTTTAAAATCCAATAGAAGAGATAATGTTATCAGGATTAGCCTAGACATACTTTATTTCAGTTAAAATCAAAGGAACATAAATATTTTCTCCTAATCTTGTTTTGGAGATATGTTTTCAAGTTTTCAGAGTCAAGGTGAATTTCTTTCTTTCTATGAAGACTAAGGAAAGGTAGTGAAAATCAGAACTGAATAAAATCTCGGGGGTAGACAACATAAAACAAAATGAGGACTTGGAGGGCCTGACGCAAAAGAATCCCACTCCCACACAAGTTTGTTTATTGATTCTTGAACTTCCTTTCAAGCCTTTTTTATTTTTATTTTCTTTTTCTTTTTATTTCATTTTTATTTTGTTTTTTATTTCATTTCAGAAAAGGCTTCAATATTTCTCAGTACACTCTAAGTTGTAATTTTATACTTCTCTGATTCTTGATCAGGTGACAACATTATCATGAATGAAACCTTCTTTATGTTCGAAAAGATTTCCTTAAAATTTTAGTTGAACTACTGAGGGTAGGAGTTCATACCTCAAATTTCTTTTGTATTTTCAATCAGGAAGATCATTAATTCATCACCTATTTAGAGAGAAAGTGAATTTTCTGAAAAATTAGTGTTGGATTTTGACACATCCTTATCTCTCGTTTAACAGTAAGTATTCTGCTTGGGAATGAAATGTGAATTGTTAGAAAATTCTACAGAATAGAGATGGTATGTGGTATGGATTCTTTTATATTCTTCTTTGATGATGTCAAGTAAACATGGTTTATTTACAACAAAAGATAAAATGATTTGGATAATTTACAAAAAAAAGGTTACATTGCAAATTGAAAAAGAAAACAAACGTTAATCCAAACCGATGTATACAATGGGAATACGAAATATGACTACAACATGAAATGTTTTAAGTAACGCTAATTTATAGCAGTGTCAAGGATCTCTCCATCGAGCATTTCCAGTAAGAAAGAGTTTTTTCCCTCAGCAGTCGTAATTCTGAATGGCCCGAATCAGAGATGGTCGAACTTGTCATGTTTCCCTAGATGTTCTTTTCTAGCATCCCACATTAAAACTAGATCGCCAGGAATAAACTCCCTATCTTTATCCTTTTTATCGAAAAGGACCTTCATATTATCTTGGTACTTCTAAATTTTATCATCTACTTCGGCTCTATTTTGCTGAACTTCAATGATTTGATTCATCCTTCTTGTAATTTCATTTGGCTCTTCATTTGCATCATGCCAGAGTTTCATCACAGGAAGAGAAAGATTGATAGGAAGGACAACATCAGTACCATAAACCAATTGAAAAGGGGACATACCTATTGATTTCTTGGTGTCGATTTGGTTCTCCCATAGGGCATATTTCAGGTGGATGTGCCAAGCCTTTTTATTTTCTGTCAACACTTTTTTTATTATATTCATCAGCCTCTTATTAGATGATTCAGCCAACCCATTTCCTTGAGGATAATAGGCTGTAGAATTTCCTAACACAATATTGTACTTATGGCAGAAATTGATCATTTCCATAGACTTAAAATCTTGAGCGTTGTTAGTGACTATTTTCCGAGGACAACTGAATGTTGATAGGATGTTTTCTTACAAGAAGTTTATTACTACCGAATCCGTAGCATTCTGATTTTGAATGGATTCTACCCATTTAGTGAAGTAATCGATAGCAGTTAGAATCCATCTATGTTGAGCACTTGATTGCGGATGGATTTCACCGATGAAGTCTAGGCCCCATTTTTGGAAAGGCGCTTCAACTTTTACTGGTATTAAAGGTAGGACAAGGAGTGTCTTCTTGTCAGCGAACAATTGGCATGAATTATAGGCTCTGACCCTTGCATTCACATTGGTGAATAACTTTAGCCAGTAATATCCAACCCTTAAAATTGTGTAGGTTGTTTCTCTCCATGCATGGTGTCCTCCATAGACTCCTTCATGGAATTCTTTTATGATGCCTTCTGTTTCAGATTCTGTTAGGCAACATAACAAGAAACCTCGAGGGTATTTCTAGTATATTCGACCATCAATAATATAGTATTTAATCACGTGCAGCTTCAAATTCCTTGCTTTAGACAAAGTCATGTCATTCGGTCATTGAAGAGTAAGGAGGTATGTAACAATATCATGATACCAGGTAGAGGTGGAAAACTTATCTTCGATTCGAGTAGTAGGTGCCTGATAATCAGTTTCCTCTATATCCAGGAGGGGTTCATGTCATTCAAGGTTATTTATCCCGAGCACCCTGAAATTTGATTCAACTAACAACTTCGCCAATCCTTGACCTTTAACTATCTTGGTCAATTTCACTTCTAGATCAAACTCTTGAATTTTAGCCAGCCATCAGCCTCTTCTTTTATCACTGTCTATTTGAACAAAGATGTCTTTGATAACATTTGTTGGCATGTAAGTGATTATTTTGGAATGCAATACATATGTTTTGAAGGCTTTCAGATCCTTCACCATTGCGTATGATTGCTTCTCAAGTATATTGTATCTTATTCTGCATCCCTGAGGATTTTTATGAAGAAGGCTATTGGTTGCTCGAATCCTTCCTCATTCTTTTGCAGGAGTATCGCTGCAACAGTATGTTCAGAAGCGAATGAGAAGATTAAGAATTCCTTTGTATAGTCCAGACTTGCTAGCATAGGTGCTTCCCCTATAGCTTTCTTGATTTGCTCAAAATATGCTTTAACATCGGCAGTTCATTTCACTTCATTGTCCTTCTTCAACATATCTGTAAACATTTTGATTATTTCAGCAAAGTTGGGAATAAATATTCTCAAAAAGTTGATCTTTCCAAAAAAATATTGGATTTATTTTTTGTTCCTAGGGATATTAATCGTGTCTATAGCCTCAACTTGCTTAGGGTCCACTTTGATTCCTTATTTTGATAGTATATGGACCAAAAGATTACCTTCTTGCATCACAAAATGTGATTTCTTGGGATTAAGAGACAAACCAAACTTTCTGCATTTTTCAAAGGTATTCCTAAGGTGCAACAAATGTTTTGCATCAGAGTTAGAAAAATCCATCAAATCTTCAAGATAAATAACAATGAATTTGTCTCTCTCACCGACGAACACTATGTCCATTGCTCTCTAGAAAGTATCCCCTGCATTCATCAAACCAAATGGCATTTTATCATACATAAAGGTTTCCCATGGAGTGCTAAACGTAGCCTTTTATCTGTCGTCTTCATGAACAATAATTTGATTATAACCCGAAAAACCATCAATCATGGACATCCTGTTGGCCCCTACTACCTTCTCTAGAACATGATCCATTTTTGAGAGCAGGTAGTTGTCTTTAAGGGACGACTGATTTAAGTTTCTGAAATCAACACAAAGCCTTATTTTGCCATTTTTCTTTCTGACAGGAACCAAATTCACTACCCATTTAGAGTACCTAAGTGGAATAGTGATTTTTGAATCGATAAGTTTCTTGACTTCCATTTCTATCACTGGAAGGAGAATCAGGTTTATCTGTTTGAGTTTCTGTCTAAAAGGTTTAATACCATGTTTTAAAGGAATCTTATGTTCAATAACAGAGGTATCGTAAGTTTTCAAATCATCATAAGACCAGGAAAAAACATCTTTGTATTTCCTAAGAAACTCAACGTACTTACTTTTCATTTGGGTCGAAAGGTGTTTGGATATCTTGACCATTTTGGGATCTTCATTAGTTCCCACATTATAGTCTTCAACTTATTTGGGTTGAGGTCGTAAGGTATACTTTAAAGGTATGTCATCCTGGTCAAACAACTTTTCTAAGGGGATAAGGCCTCTGGGAATCTGATTGTTCTTAAGGAAGAGCATATGGTGGTTTGCAATCTTGTCTTGGAATTTTTATGGGTTCTTTCCTTCATGCATAACCTAGGCAAGATCATTTTGGTTTTCTTGATCTATGTGAGTTTCAGAAAAATCATCAACCATCTCTAGAAACTCTTTGATTTGTTTGTCGTCTTCAAACACTTTCCAGTGATGAAATGTTTTCAGGATCGAAGTTCTATGCCTCATCTCGATGTGATACTTTAGTTTCAGGACAGTAGGGGGTATGAAGGTCGCAGCAACCTTGGCCAAGGAGTCAGCTTGATGGTTCTCCATCCTAGGAATAGAGTGAATATTAAAATATGAGAAGAAGTTATCTATAAGATCCCAGATGCAATTCTTGTATGACCTCAACCTTGGGTTCTTATCTTGATACTTTTGTTTCACTTGTTTTACAATAAGCTCTGCATCACCATAAACTATCATATGTTCGATTTTTAACTTCCTTGCAACTTCTAATCGTAAAACCAGAGCTTCATATTCATAGACATTATTCATATAATCGATATCCCATTGTAGTCTATAAGAGAATGGAATAACATACTCATCACTTCATTCCACGAATAACACTCCCACTCTTTTCCCTTCGCAGGATGTGGCACCATTGAAGAACATTTTCCACATTCCTTATCTAACATTTACATTTTTTAATGTTATTTCTATTTTTTTATTTTCTTATTCTATACATTCCTCAAAATCGTTATCTATAGATAATATACAATTTCCTAAGTCCTGATCAGCAACACAGACTGGGTAATTATTTGGGTTTTGAGGGTCACTTGCAGTATATGCCAATCTAATTTCTCTGTACAGTCGCGTGAATTGCCCACCAAAAATTTGGATTCTAGCGTAAGTCATGTCCAATTAAACTGATCATCCTAACTTGGCACTCAAAGACCTAGATATAAGCATGTTGTACTTGGCAAGGACGTCAACAACAACCACATCCATAAGGATACTTTTCACAGGGATCTGAGCAAGATTTACTACCAAATATTTAATCATGCCTAGACACTTAACATTTCTAGAATCAAATGAGTACAAGTCTTGATAAGGTCTAGTAATTTTGAGGCCCAACATCTCCATGATAATTTTAGGAATTAAATTATGAGATGCCTTAGAATCTAACATACAATTGTGGAGTAAATGGTCGTGCACAATTAGTGTAATATAGAATGGAGCGACAAAATCCTTATTGTTTTCAATGTGTGGACCGAACATGATTGTAGGTCTTTCGTCCTACATATTAATAATGTCTTCTTGACATTCAACATTAGAAAAATTTATCGCTTTAGCAATCTTCTTTTTATAAATCAATCTTTTTTCAAGTTCAACCAAAGGCATTGGGATTTTAATTGTATTAAGTTTATTTTCCAAACTGAAACCTCCAATTGTTTTTTCAATTTCTCTGGTTGGAACTTCTGCTTCTATATTTTATGGTTTCTTAGTTTGCATTGTTCTTGTTTCAACTATCTTTATTCGAGAATCTTGTGTTTCAGTTAGTGGTTTAATAACTACCACCTCATTTGTTTTACTTAGCGACAAAATATGTTTTAGTGGAACATTCGTAGAATTTTTTTCTCTGGGCCTCAAATCATACTTTTGTTGGAGTTCGGCCATTATTGAGTAGGCGAGACCTTGATACGTAGAATCTCCCAGATTATTGATGTTTTCCTCATTCTCAAACAAGGATTTTAGGTCTAAATATTTCTCATAATCCTTCCTGGTTAAATGTGCCTCAAGATCGTCATCGCTAAGGTTGTTTAGATCTTCTTCTAACTTCTCATAACCTTTCACTTCATCCCTCTGCATAAATTTTTCAGTTTTAAACGGGGCTTGGATCTTTTGCTCTTCATTTTTTACTTGTCTTTGTTGTATCTGAGGGTTAGGGTTTCTCCTGAACTGATTCCTAACATATGGATCAGGTTTGGCTTGATCTAATTCCATCCTGGATATTATTTTTATAAATCTTTAATTATCTTGGCCATCTCATCCATTTTTTCTTTTGCGAACTTCCCAGATCCAGAGGGTCCTACTTGTTCTTTGAAACGCCTAGGTTCTATGGTTCCCATCTCAACCTTATTTTTTGATTTCCAGGTTGCCATCATATTCGATCCAATTTATATGGCATCGTCTTGCATTCCTGATAAAGTGGTAGATCTTCTTTCTCTTATAAGTAGAGCTAAGTCGGGATCAAAAGCCTCTTCAAAAGTTACTTTTGCAGCAGGTTGAGAAGGTTTGACTTTGGCTTGTATTTTGTTATACAATTTATTGAACCTCTCGATAAATTCAAGGATTGATTCAAAAGTCTTCTTTCTTAAAGCCCCAAACTCGGTTAAATAATAAATATGGTCCTTTTTCTCACCCCACTATCTTAGGAAGGCATTTTCTAGTTTTTCATATGATCGTATGGAACCTACAGGGAGTCCTCTAAACCAGGTTCTCACTTGTCCTTCAAAGGTTTTTACTAACATCCTTGACTAAACGTCCTCATGTTCGATGCCAAGGATATCAGCAAACCGATCAAAAAACGCTATGTGTTCAGTTGCGGTTAGATCTCCTTATCCCATGAATTTGGGGAGGTTTTTCATGTAATTTTTGGGCAAATCATGAAGGATGGCAGGGAGGACCAAGGGAGAATATATAGAATATACCTTGGAAAAGATTCTAGGAGGTTTAGCTTGTCCACTAGCTCCTACACCTTTGGCGCCACTGGCACAAGCACCTCTAGCACCAGCCATTAGAATTCTAGGAGACGAACTTCAGGGGCTAAAAAGGGGATTTTCGACAACTGCGAGGGACTGAGTTGCTGACCTTTTGACTACTTCAGGGTGTAGCAAAAGAAGTTCAGGGAAAATACTGATAGGATATGGAAGATCTATATAAGGGGGAAAAGGGAAACTTGAGCCGGGTTCCTTAGGTTTACTGGATGTATATATGTGGGAGACGATAGGAGAGGAATCTGAGTATAAAAATTACTCTTCAAAGTTTCGGGAAACAATAACCTTTACTTCGGGGAAGGAGAGAATCGACAGATCGTTAATGACAGTGGGGATTAAAAGGGATCATTTGTTCTCACTGGTAAAATTATCTGGTAATTCAATCTCAATTTTTATCTCGGGACCAATTACCTCTGGATTTTCGAGTTTAGCCTCAGGTTCACTAGCTGATGCCTCTGCAGAATGAATTTGTTTAAAAATTTCTTTAGGGGTTAGTTCTTCAGTTTGAAACTTAGCATTAACTTGTGTAACTCTGGGTTGATATAATTTATCTATTGAAGCAACATCTTGTTTGAGCTACCACTTTGGTTTCAACAACTTTTTGGGATATGACACTCGTGTGGTCTGCTTATCGTCTAGATTTTTTTTGGTATTCCTTCGAACAAATGTCATTTTTGTCTACGGTGGAGTCACCAAGTGAAAAATAAAATAAGCCTTACTTATGCATTCAATCTTTGTTCACCAACAAAGATCAAAATTTACCTTGTCATTTTCCCAAGGAAATTGATTTCATTTCTTCGTCCCCAACAATGGCGCCAAAAAGATGTGGTTCCTGAGATTAATATTAAGGCTCAAAGAGTAATGTCAGGCATCATGAGTGTTTAAAGAAAATGTTTTAAATGAGTGTTTTTCCTACCTTTAGTTATATAATAAATGATCCTCAAATGAAATTAATAATAGGACAGTATAGAGGTTGTATTTTGTTGTATAAGTAACAATTATAATATCAAATGGTGTGAAGGAAAGTTACAAAACTATTAAACAATGCTAGGCATCAATTGTAGATAAGTATCACCTTGTTTGTAGTGGAATAAAAGTAGATAAGGCACCCTTGAACAGGATATGAAATACAGTAATTCACGCAGAACGCAGTCTTGTTTTACTCACAATAAATACAAAGGAAAAATTGCTTACTCAATGAATTGTTGGTATAATATGATCACAATAGTTGTAATACTAAATTGCAATCAATCACTTTTCAAGGAATTACATAAAGAAATTTGGGGATGTTGTTCCTGAGTTTATACTTAAGGCTCACAGCATAATGTCAGGCATCACAAAATAAAGAGAGTTTTATAAAATGAAAAGAGGATCAATACTTTAAGGAAAATGAAGCTATGGATGATTTCTAGGATGTCTTTGCCTAGATTCCCAACGTTCATAGACGCTTATATCTCGTTCAATCACTACCCATGAGCGTTCAATCTTAGCCCGGGTATTAGCAGTTTCCAAGATAGTATTGAACAAGGTTAAAGAAATGTTGGTCTGATCTTGAAGGCCTGGTTCAATATTAGGCTATCTTGCAATAGGTATAATCATGGATAAAGGGAATAGTCGAAGGATCTGTTGTTTTTAATATTTTATTTTTCTATTTTAATTAAACAAGAAAAGTTCCTAAAATTGAATTAATGGTATAACAACTTAGAGGTTGTTTTTCGTATCTGAGTTAAATTTGAAAATAATGAATGTAATGAGAGAAAAGCATAAAGTTGTTAAACAAAGAAATGCATAAGTCACAGAAGAATAAAATGGATGATGTAACCTTTAATGAAGCATAAAATGTAATAATCTAACTAACTCACAGGTCTTGCATTTGCTAATAGAAAACACAAAGGGAAATCTGTAAGCGATCAAATAACTAAATGAAACATATAACCACAATAGAAGTTGTACTAAGTTGTGATCAGAAATTCATCAAAGACATATGAATATAGATGCTAGAATATGGAAGAAAAGAAGAACACATAACTCAAAATTGACGAAATATGGAGTCTCTAATCCACACTTGTATTAATTCTTAAGAAAGAGAAATTTCTCTATTATAATCGGCAAGAAGCATCCTTGCTTTAGTCTTTTGAAAATATATTTATACAAGAGATTCTCAACCCTAGGCGGTTGGACATCTTGTTATTTCTAGGCAATGACGGTTATAAACTGAAAACTAGAACCGTTCCACTTGGTTTTTCTCTATCTCTCTCTCACATACAGAAACAGATATGAACATGTTCATTAAACCTTTGAAGTGATCACTTTTCCTCGCTCAAGACATTTCACACACCTGCTTAGAAATTGTACTACTAGTCTATAAGGTTTTGTCACATCTTTTGCTTCAAAAAGATACAACTTCTTTTGTAATTGTGGCAACCTGTCTTCTATCCTTTTATATTCAGAAATAGTCAACTGTAGTTGTAAATTTGGCTTTACCATCCATCTATCTATTTGAGCGATATCAACCTGTTTTAGCTATGAAATTTCATCTTGAGTTGCCTCTAAGTTTTCTTGGAGGTCAATTTGATGCTTTACAATATTTATTTGTCCTAGTGTTTCAAAATCATCATCCTTTCCGAGGCCCAGTGCTTCTTTGCTAAGAAAATGGAAAACCTCTTCACAATCTGCTCTTATTTCCTTGGACGTTATTTTTCTCTCAGTTATATTGGCCTCCCATATATTTAATATTATATCACCTTTGACTTGTTCTGCAACAGTCAATCTGGGAGTTACAGTTATTTCTTCTCTAGCCGATAACACGACTACCTCTTGAAAAGTGATTCAGGCTGCAATAACCTCTTTTTCTCTGAAACCAATATTGTCCAATGATTGGTTTACTTCCTGAAAGTAATTTTGGATGATTCCTATCTTAGCAAAAAGACTCTGTTGTTCTATTTTCAGTTTCTTTAGCACTTTCAATGCTTGATCTTGAAACAGTGCTATATCCACAACCATTTTCTCAGTGGAACTGACCTTGTCTTGTAATTGTTTTACCAACTCATCTCACTGGATAGTCTGTCTTTCGCTCACTTGCATCTTCTTCTGCATCTCATCAAGACTAAACTTGAGCAGTTGGATTTCTTGTTTATCAATAGCTCTTTCCTGTTCCAGTCCTTTATTGACTTCTTCTTTGACATTCTTTTATGCATTCCTTATTTGATTTTTCAACAGAAATATTGTATGATTCCTCTGCTTTAGTCTTTCCTTCATATTATCGACTAAGAATAGGTTAGTTGTTGCGAAAGCTCCCAAAGAGCCGTCTACCTCTGTAGCAAAGTCTTCCTCTTCCAAAAATTTTCCATCCAATAATACTTTGTTCTTTTTGACCATTTTACCCTCTTTCTGGTGTATTTCTTTCTTCACCACAACTTTCCTTTTCCTACTGAAAAAGAAATCGGTAGGAGATATTTCTTCAATAGGGATCGGTGTGAGATCTCCTATGAATATTACCTCTGTGTTAGGGTTTCCTCTAGTGAATTGTAATGGAGTGACAACCTCAATGGGGTTACCAATTTTTGTGGATAATTTTTCTCCGGCTTCATCTATAACTGATTTATCAAGTGAATATAATGGCTTATCTTCTCCTTGATTTTTTATTGTCTCTGGTTGATCTTTGGACTGGTCATCAAATACCTCTGTCTTTGGGATATCTTTTTTCTAAGTCGGGATCTCAAATTTCTCTGAGTTTTCTGGGGCTTCTTGTTTGCTAGAGCTTCCAACTTTTGGGTTCTGGGCCTCTGTTTGTTGTGTAGCACGATATGTTGGATTTTCCCCTTGTAACACTTTCGGAAGGCTACTTCTTCTGTGTTTTTGGAAATTGTAAAAATTGATCATTTCTTCAGGTGGTAGGGCTTGAACTTGGTTTAGAACCTCTTGGTAAGATCTCACTCCTTAGAACACTTCATCCTGAGGGGATTATTCATGTTCATACTTTTTAATATTACATTTGGCCATATGGTTACCCACAACCCTTTGTGGATCGTGTTTCTTAAATTCAATGTTAACTAGTTTTATTTCTTCTAAGGCCGCAACCTCCACTTTGGAGTGGCCGAAATCCAATAAATAAAATGCACCAATCTGTAAAGGAAAGGATGGCCATACCTTTTTATGCACTGCTTTGAGCTCTTTTCTAATCCCGCCAAGTACAGTTTGTTGTGCGACCTCACGACACACCAGTCGGTCTGGTAAAAATTGTTGTAAAGCGTATGGGGGGACTGAACAACCAAAACTTTGATGTAAGAGAAGTGCTCCTTGATATACCAGTCTGCCACTTTATCTAGGTTAGCCACAACTGTGTCTGAAATTATAGGAGGTGGGTGACCGAAAATAACCGTATGCATCGACACTGCTACCCAATTACAGATTTCATAAAGGCGATCCTTTGCCTTGTCTTCCTAGAGTTTTGAATGATAAATATGAATTGGTTATGTGCTTTCTGGAGTCCATCTCTAGCCCATCAGCGGGAAAGGTGTCATGAAACAGATGGTGTCCATAATATAACATGACATGTAAAATGAAGCTGGTTGACCCTTGGCTTTCTTTGCCTGATACTCTGTAATCTCACGGGCCAAATTATCTGACAAAATCTTGGCCCAGTCGAAAGAATAACCTTCTTCCATAGTGTGTATAATGGGTACCCATGGTTGAAATAAATGGGTTTTGTTCTCTTTTCCATAAATTTTGCACATCATCATGGCTATATACATGAACTTTGGCTGTAACGATGAAATTGAGTATATGCCGTGAGAATCAACTCTGAACCTTTCAGGGTGTGAGAACTAGTCCTTGATCAAGTTGGAAAGATTCTTTTCGTATTGATCACACTCCTTGCTAAAGTCCTCTAGAAAACTGGCATTATAAGTGAATTTTGATGTTGAAGGAATCTTATACATCACCTGTATGTGTTCCAACCTAAATGAACCAATAGCTACCTTATGAGAATTAAAAATAGTTCTTGTTGGGATATCCACATGATCTAGTGCCCATTTAATCATGTCATTGTAGCGTAAAAGACTCAGCCTTGTTGCTACCTTATGCATCTTTGCCTGGGCGATAATTTTGTATTTGAGAGACAAGTCCTCCCTTTCGTTGTCGCTTAAGTCATTAGGACAATTTACCAATTCATGTTGTAATATGTTGAACACATACGTCCAGGTTTTGACTGTAATTATACTTATGGGCGAAGTATCAAAAATAACATCTGTGTTCTGGTCGAAACTTTCATCAGTTTCCTTAGGCGCTTTCCGTGGAGCCATGGTATCAAATTTCAGAGTTATATTACCTCTTACAGAGAATTAGAATCCAAATAACTAGTTATTTCTCTAAGCTAGCCGTATGAAAACAAGAATGTAATTCAAAACTAAAAAATATTATTTTCCTTAGACGCATCAACCATGCACCTTCACTGACAACGCGTTTAATTTCTTTAATAAGAAGATTTGGGCGTTAAAATAGTATCTTATTTGAAATCATTTCGCTAAATCATACATTAATGCCATTAATGGTCAATACCTCGTGATTTGGGAAAATCACAGAGAAAATTTGAATTTTTCCGCCTTTCAAAACAACATAAGTTTAACAAAAAATAAGACTGCTTAATGTATTAATAAATCAAGTTTATCCTATTAATTAATCCTTTATAACATTAATTCATTTCAGGATTTCGGATCTCATGTTACCATGTATCCATCCAAGCTAGGATCCCCAAAATGTGAAACCGCGATATACTTAACTAAATTTTAATCTTGTTTAGTTTCCTGATTAATCACAATTAACTGCAGGGATTTCGTGGTTTCAGGTGTCGGGACTTCTGGTGATCCTTCGAAGTATGATTCTTGAATCCTGAAATCACGATGTGATTAATTAATCATAATCGCATTTAAAATTTTGATTAATCATATTTCAATACTTAATCCAGTTTCACGACTTCGCATGTCAGGGCTTTGATACTTTTCACATATTGGACTGTTAGGTCTGTGAAACCTGATACTTTGAAAATTATACTAGCAATTTGACTTTTTAATAAAAAGGCGGCTCCATGACTTTGAGTATTTTAGACCGTTGGATTTAGCGGAAGACTTTATCAATGGTGATATCTAAGCGCACATTTGTCTTTATTTAAACAAAATGAAAATTTTAAAGTCTAATGTTTTTCAGAAAAATATATATGTTTCGACAGGGGAAATGAAAATACAGAGGAAACACATAACTCAAACTGAACGAAAATTATAATCTTTGTCTGCACTTCTATTAATACTCAAAAAAGAGAGTTTCTCTATTACATCTGGCAAGAAACAGCCCTGGATAGATCTTGAATCTATGCACTTATACAAAATCTATCACAACTCAAAAACTATTGGACTTCTTACAATATTTAATTAAAATTGCATATATCTGAATAAAAAAACAATGTGTAAATTTCAATGATTCTCGCTGGCGTTCTCCTCTGTCTCTTCGCGTACTGGTAGGAGAGTTCCTTTTCTTAGTCCTTTGGGTGAAGTATAGATGTCACAAAGGCCACCTTAATAATTTGGCATACTGTCTTGGTCGTTTTAGTTTCATTGCAGTCTTTCCCTCCAGATATGTTCAACAAGGTAATGAATCATAATTGAGATCATGGGAGAAAGATAATCAAATGAATAACACTACATTGGCTCGTCAGTGAATCAGTAACAGGCACAGGGAAGATTAACCGTCTATGGGAAGAAGGATGATGGAACAAGTGTATGACGATGAAGTGTGGATAAGTGGAGATTAAAATGTGGATGAACAAGATAAGTGGTTGTTGGAAGGTGAAAGGTAGAGAAGGAAAAAGGAAAGGGCACTGTGCACGTTTTCTTACTTGCTCCCAGTTATGCTTTCTTTTCCATTTTCAATACATTTGCTGCATCTATCTAACAATTCTACCACGAATCTTGAGGGTTCAATTTTTTCATTTACCTCGAAAGCGAATAATTTCCTTTCTATCTGAGACATCTTTTCTTGGATCCTTTTCACTTCTTGAGTTGTGGCCTGGAACTGTGAACTTGGATTAACTAGCCATTTATTGATTTTAAGAAGATCAATCTGGCTCATTTCCTGAATGGCTGCCAGAGTTTCTTCTTTGCTCTTTCTAGAATTCTGTTGGTTCATTTCTATATCAATTTTCCCCAGGGCTTCTGAGATATTACTTCCCCCAAGATCAATCAACCCTTTATTTAATGAAGACAACACTTCTAGACAAGATTCCTTTACCTCTCTGGCAAATATTTTTCTCTCTTCCATATTTGTTTCCCAGGCCTTTAGGGTCATCTCACCTTTTAATTGTTCGGAATGAGAAAGAAGAGAAAAATCAAGGAAATTATCTTTCTGCATCAATATAAGGACTTCCTGAAACTTATAACGGGCCGAGAAGGCCTCTTTTTCCTTAATATAAATGTCCTTTAGAGAAAGTTCTACTGCCTGATAGCACTTGTGGATGGCATGTACCTTCAGATAAAGGTCTTGCTGGGGAACTTCCAACTTCTCATTTATTTCTGACACTTTAGTTTGGAAAGTCAAAATTTCTATCGAGGTACCTTCGGTTAGGTCCAATCTCACTTGCAACTATTCTATCAATTCATCATGTTGAGTGGCCATAGTTTGGTTGGTTTGTGAACTCTGATGCAGTTCTTCAAGGTTGGCCTTAAGCTGTTGAATTTGCTGCTAATCATGAGCTCTGATTTGCTTGAAGTCTTGAATCATTCTGTTACTGATAGTTTCCTCAATGGTATATATCTAATTTTTCAAGTGCTCTACCTACTAAACCTAGAAAACCTGCAACTTCCTTTGAAAATTCTAGATCCTCTTTGTCATTCCTGTCATACACCATTCTCTTCCTTTTAATTATCACTCCATCTTTATGGTGTGATTCCCTTTTCACGATGACTTTCTATTTCTTACTAAAAACGAAATATGAAGGAGGCATCTCTTCAGGCGAGATGGGGGTAAGATCACCAACAAAAACAATTTTGGAACTAGGATTTCTGAAGCTAGTTTGTAGAGGGGTCAGCGATGTAATGGGAGTAGAAAATCTATGGATTGTTGTTGTTATGATCTATTTGAGGTGACAATAGGAGTTGTTGTTGTTGAAGGAGGCACATCTTGTCCCTGTTTTAGGAAAGCTTTGAGTTGAGCTATTTCCTGGGGGCTTAGCTGGTCTAACAATGATACTTCTAATTCCTGTGTTAACACCTTCGATCTCTTTGGGGTTCCCTCAACTTTGTGTTTACCATAGTGACTTGATTCATAACCTGTAGGCATGGATTCTTGTGAAGGGGGAGTGGTTATTGACTCTCCTTGTAGTACCTTTGGTAGACTGTTTCACTTGTGATTTTGAAAATTGAGAAAAACAACTTGTTGATATAGGGGGAGGGTTTGGAATCTATCCTGAATCTCTTTATAATATCTAACTCCCCTAAATATTTTTTCATACGGGTAGTTGTCGTGCATATACCGCTTCATGTTAACCTGGGCTAGGTGATTTTCCACTATCTTATGTGGATTGTGTCTCTTGAACTCGATGTCAACTAATTTGACATCCTCGAGGGTCGTGGCCTCAACTTTGGAGTGACCGAAATCCAATAATGAAAACATGCCAACTTGAATAGGGAAAGTTGACCAACCCTTTTTCTGAGCTTCCTTCAGCTCTTTGTTGATGCCTCCTGTCACTGTCTGGTATGCCACTTCTCTGCACACTAGCCTGTCGGGTAAAAATCATGGGAGAGTATGAGGAGGAACTGAGCAACCAAAAACTATGATGTAGGAGAAATTATCCTTAATGAACCAATCTATGAGTTTACCCAGGTTTCCCATAATCTTGTCTGAAATCCAAGGAGGTGCGTGACCATACAGGGCTATATGAACAAGAACTACAACATTGTGACAAATTTCATAAAATAAATCCTTGGCTTTCTCTTCCCATACCTTGGAATGATAGAAAGGAATGGGTTCCGAACTAGCCGGATTCCAATTCCATTTCATCAAGGGAAAATATGTCATGAAATAGATGGCATCCATGATATATGCCGACATGTAAAAGGGGGCAAACTGTCCTTTTTATTTTTCCATTTTGTAATCAGCAATTCCCTTGGCCAAGTTATCTAACAACATTTTGGCCCAATTGAAAGTGAAACTCTCGGCTACCTCGCTCATGATGGATACCCATTCCACCAAGAAATGTGTAGGGATTTTCTTCTCAAATAATTGACATAGCATCATGGATACTTACACCATATGAGTGTCCAAAGACAATGTGGCATATATACCATGAGCATCGGTTCTGAATTTCTCTGGTTGCCCCCACCAGGTCTTGATTATAGTGTGAAAACTCCTGGCGTATTGAACGCGTTCCTTTTTCTCAAACTCCAGAATGAATGCAACATTGTAAGTATATTTAGGACTAGGGGAGAGTTTATACATTACTTGCATATGTTCTGGTCGAAAAGAGTTGATGACAACCTGTTGATGGTTGATGATGCTCTTGGTCTGGACGTCAACATGTTCCAAGGCCCAACTCATCATGTCGTTATAAGGAATGAGTCTCGGTCGTGCAACTATCTTGTGCAGCTCCGACTGTGCTATGTGTCTAAGTTTATCTTTGAAAGATTCATCTTCTTCCTTGGCGGAGTCCTCTAGACAGTTGATGATTTCATGTTCCAGAATCTCGAAAACCTGTGTCCAAGTTTTAATGGTGCCTGTGGCTCATGGCGTGGTGTTCAACATAATCTATGCATTCAGGTTTGAATCCTCTCCCACCACATCAGCATTTTTTTTCATTTTCCATGGTGCCATAATCTCTAAGGAAACCAAGTGAGGTTACCTATTGCAAAGAAAATTTGTGAGTTTTTAAAACAAACAAAACTTTCTAATTGTGGAAGGTGAAAATGAATTTGAAATTGAAGTGCTTTTATTCACACAAGATTCATTGATTTTCATATAATTTCACTCACAAATAATTTATTAACGTTAATGGATATGTCTACCTAGCGATCTACAATCTGCGTTTGAATCATTATCCTTAATTAATCATAAATTTCATTAATATTTCGATGTTTCGCATTCGAGAGTTTTAGATATGACAGAGTGGGAACCCCCCGAATCTTAAATCCACGAAAAGGTTAATCTCTAGATAATCACTTTTAAAACCTTAATTAATCATGTTTAAAATAGTGCGTTAACTTCTAGTGTTTCAAGAGTTCAGACTTCGGGGACATTTAATGTATCTCGAGAGGAACTTCCCGAAACCCGAAACTGAGAAGCAATTAATTATCTAATAACTGAGCTTTAAGTCTTAATTAATTGCCCTTAATTTTAAGTATTTCAGAAGTTCGGACTTCGGAAATTTTAGAATATGATACAAGGGAAACATCTGAAATATGAACTGCAAAATCATTAATTATCTCTTAAATTAATTATTTAATGTTCAATACTTCGACATTTTGATATTTCAGTGATTTGTGAATTCATTCTTTGTTAAATTCCCGAAGGATCATCTCCTGTACTGACATGTTATAGATGATGTCATTCTGGATGACATGTCGAGAAAAGAGAAATGCCACATGTTACTTGGAATCGTGTGAATCCTCCAATGAAAAGGTCAAAAACGAGTGCCACATATCAAATCAAGAAATACTCTAAAGGTACATGCATCCTACAACTTGTGCCTTTAAATGGTTTAGGAAAATTCGCAAGCAGGTACCTTCAGGTTTCAGAGTTTCAGATTTTTTATTGTTTTAGACTTATTGAAACATCCGAAGAGCGAAGCTCCGAAGCGACCATTAGATATTTATCTCTTTAAAATTTAGGCAGCTCCAGAGTTCCAGAGGTATTAGGATCATTCGATCAAAGGGGAAAATTCATCAACGATGGATATCTTGCGCGCCTGATTATTAACTAACCAATAATGAAAAATTAAAATGTCATTTACCAAGTTTCCACTTTCTTTGCGTAAAATTATATTTTCATGAGGTAAAAAGTATAAAACTCAAAAGTTCATAATTGTATGTGTTCCAACACTCCCAAACTCAAGTGCAACAACCACTCTAGTGAATAAAGAGTAGAAAAAGGTAGCCAAAGAAACAATTTCAAGGTATGTTCGACCAAAGAGGATCTTTGTCTGAACTAGTTGTGCTACCATAGATTTCGGAAAAAATCATTTACGGTAAGTGCGTGCAAGGGGTGTTGGAAAAAAAATTTGTGATACAATGGAGTTGATTCTGTAGCGATGGGGGGAAAGTTCAGTATTTGGGTTGTCACCCGCGACAATACTCTATCCCATCTTGACAATTTTGAAAGGAAGTGATATGAAGAATGGGGAACTATGGCTCCACTCCTTATAGTAGGGTAGGTGTAGGTGCCTTCAGGCACTCTACTTCAACAACATTCATGAAGAAAACAGGGTCATTTCGCTAAACCTGAAAGCAGAGAGGAGGATAGAGCATATCCATGCCCAACTAGCTTCCAAGAGGAAAGGACACAAATTGTAGATGATGTGAGAGGGGGAGTAACTGATTGATCCAAAAATTATTACTCACTTTTTTATTTCTCTTGAGGCTATCCAAATGCTTATAAATGCAATTTATAATGACATATATCTAATAAAAACCCCTCATATTCTTACTCCCTATCACGATATGCACCTGTCTCTGCTCTCACTTCTTGGCCAACAAAATCTCATATATAAAGAACATCAGAATCTTCATAACAATCATTTATATGTGGAATTGGGTCTTGATATGCTTCTTCACCTCGATCATGAAGGTGTTGATATGGAGAATCTAAATTTATTAACTATATATACTTATTTAATACCCTATTCTTAGTTTCCTTGACTTTGTAGCTATCTAATTTCTCTTCAAAGTAAAACAAAGACAAACAAAAATGAAGGTTACTTTTTAAAATTTCATATGTGAGATGTTGTGATATGATCATAGGCATTCATGTATTAGATTTTTGTTTGAACAACATCTATGATATGATGTGTATTCAATTGTTTCTTATATAGGGAGAGACTAGGCCCTTTTCAATGATTTCCAGTGAATGTAAGACTCTTCCTAGAATTTGGGATCAACTAGAAATAAGGACCAAGTGCTTGGAATTGTGAAGTGACAATAGGCACATAAAGACTACTAGAACAACTTGAGAGGGAATAATTGGCCTCTACAGAAATCCAACAAAAATATACCCAGGTTTGCTCAACAACGATGACTGAGTTTGTGATTGAAAAATGAAATATCAGTTTAGATTGAACATTTAAAACTGAAACATGAAAAATTAATTTAATGGAGGATTTGATGGTTTTTAAGATATTATTTTTATGGTTAATTGGTTTGTTCAGTTTGTAATATCAACCAAGAAATTCCATTTTCCCTATGATTGATGTAGTTGTATTGCAAAAAGGCCGAAGTAAATTTCTAAGGGTTTATTATTTAGGAGAAGCTTTTATGTGAGAAATTAGACTCCCCAGTGAAAAATTTCATAAAAATATTATGCCTAAGAAAATAGAATTTTGATGCCAAATATTACTATATCCACCTAAACAGTCTCTCAATCTGGAAATGAAACTGAAACTACTACCCTAAACTATCTCTCAATCTGGAAATGAAATTGAAACCATTGGTCCTTACTTTGTTGTTGTCACCTATGTTGTGTCCTTCTTTGCTTGCTTTGTATATATTTTTGACAACCTCGCCTTCTTTTCTTGCTTTGTGTCTATTTCTGATAGCATTGCAACCAAATTTGTTGTTGAAGCTTTCATTGGGTAAAGATCCAAACTTTACAATTAGTACTAAATCGCTAATACATTTCTACCAATACTTTGACAATTTTTTACTTGCAAACAATAAATATAAATAGAAATCATATATCTTACCGATGAATTATAGTTGTATGTAGTTCGTAATTCGGGACGCCAAGCTCAACTATAGGTTCAAGATTTTGCAAAGTTTGATCAACAACTTTAACCACCCAACAACTAGTTAGCACATTCAAGATAACTTTGTTAGAGCACCCAGTCAATGCAGTAAGGAGGACATATACGAGATGAATAATGATAAGAAGTATAAGGTGTAGAGTTATTTAAAGTAGAAGTGTTAATGCATTGGCATTGACAACAGAAGTGGTAATACATTGAAACTTAAAACTTATGTTATAATGAAAAAAATGCATTGTATCTTGGAACTATAACTAACAAAAAAATAAAACATTAGGAAGAAATGAAAAAAAAAAAATGGGAAGAGTGAAGCATATGATAAGACTTCAAATCTATTTTCCAATGAGATTACGGATAATACATTTTTTTATTATATAAAAAATATTTTTTTTGAGTTCCTATCTTAAACGTTAGAGACTGGGCACAAATATATAGTTAAAAGCCAAATTAATATGAAATCAATGATTAATCGAATAATGTAGTCCCTGCAATGGCCTTAGATAAGGACTACTAACAATATTGATGGGCATAAAATAAATTGATAGTTTGGTTCTTAATAAACAATATGAAAACTTAGCATTAAAATCATGGTGGATTGTTTTTTTTTAAATATAGTTTGATCCCTTATGATACCTTTGTATATGACAACAACAACTTGGAGGAAGTGACTTCATACAAATATCTTGGAATTGATATTCACCATGAGCTTAATTGGAATTATAGCATTGAGAAAAGGATTATTGGGGGATGGAAAGCTTATTATGGGCTTGAAAACAATTGTAAATCAGCTGATCTTTGGAATTGGGATAAGAAGTAACTCCTCTTTGAGACTCTTGTTACACCTATTATTCTTTATGGGTGTGAAGTCTGGGGTTGTAGTATCTCTCGTGAATCCTGGAGAAAGATAGAGAAAATACAAAAAGAATTTTATAACATATAATCTCAAAATTAAAGGAAATACGACCTATCCCATCCTCCTCATAGAAACAAGCCTCTCCCCCATTGAGAGCATGGCTATGACTAGATACCTAATGAACAAGTTAAATATGGAATATAAGAGGCTACTAAAATTGCTTCAAAGGAATCAAAGAGTCCATAACCACCAGCCAGCTTTCAGTGAGGGATGGCATAAAGATGCTCAGGCTAAACTATTGGGGAATCATGGACAAAACCATTTTGCAAAATAAAGAGATACTATTAAATAAACGTCAAATCAAAATTTAGGAAAATATGTGGTGTGATAAAGAAGGAGGAAGAAGGAGAAAATATAGCAGGTGTTATAAAGATGTAATCAACCTAATCTAGAAGATCAAAATTATCTATCTGTTTTGCCAAGTGTAAAAGAAAAAAATGCAGCATTGCTAAGATGAGAACAAATTCTCCACTGACTCCATGGTGGCCCGGAAGTTGGTCAATTCCTAAAACAACATTGGATGAAAGAGTTAGTGTCACCTTTGTGACATTGAGAAGGTTGAAAATGAAAATCACTTTCTCTTGGGTGTCCGACCTATACCCATATTAGATCTCATTTTCAAAATATTGATCCCCTTTCCAACCTTCTAACCTCTTAACTCAGCAAATTTATGGTGATATTGAGGAAAGCTTCTCTTAATGCAACAAGCACAAAAGACTAAAGGTCTGGTAATCGCTTATCCTCTTAAGGTCCGATAGACAATTAGGTCTTAGTGGACATTCATCATCATCATCATCATCATCCTTCAGGTGTAATTCAGATTACGTGTGACATAGTGGTTTTGTTTGGGACTTCCAATGAACACTGCTTATGAAAATTTAGCATTAAAAGCACGATATATTATTTTTCTTTAAATATAGTGGTTCTTAATAAACACTAAATAATTTAGCATTAAAAAACACTATATATATATATATATATATATATATATATATATATACTATATATATATATATATATATATATATATATAATTATATAATTTGATTGTAATAAACACTATAAAATATGGCATTAATATATATATATATATATATATATATATATATATATATATATATATATATATATATATATATATATATAATTTAGTTGTAATAAACACTATAAAAACTTAACATCAAAAAAGGTGAATTATTATTTTTCAAATAGAGTGAACATTTAAAATTGACATTAAAAAAAGGTGAATTATTATTTTTCAAATAAATTCATAGTTTTTAATTTAAAAACTAGCATTAAAAACATAAAACTTAGCATTTATTAAAAACATAAAACTTAGCATTTATAATACATTGACTTGCCTTTTTTTAAAAAAAATAAATTGATAAGTTCCCATTACCAAAACTTAGCATTTGCATATAATCCAAAAGTTGAAGTTAGAAAGCGATGACAATGAAAGTATGTTAAGAACGATGGGATGAGAAACCATGAAAACAGAGTCAATTTTTCAAATATCTGTGTTAAATTTTTTTAAAATTTCAATATTAAAATGAATTATATATATTTTAAATAATATTATTATATGTATTTATTATGATGAGATAGGGAGTATTTAATGAAAGTTTTACATTTTTCCTTTTTTTTCTAAGCATTTTATCCAACGAGTTTTGTCCAAAATATAATCATAAATTTAGAAAATTGCATATTTTAGTGGCTGAGATTACATATTTTGGGTGTTGTAGGTTTTTTAGGACCACAAATTCATTTATCATCCAAAAACACTATTTAAACAAATTAAAGTCATAATTTTTCCAACAATTATGTGATAGGTGTAATAAAGTAAAAAACATAGAATTTTTGGACTACACCAATAGGGGAGTATTTGGTGTCATACAAGTTATTTTTTTTTTTAATTTTCAATATTGAATTAAATAAAAAATAAATTATATATTTTTAACTAATATTATTATATGTAATAATTATTATGGGATAGTATTTGGTGTCATGTGTGAGGTTAAGGTTAGATGTTACTTGAAAGTATATGATTTCATTAAAGCTAGACTCAAGTATGACCATAAGGGATATTGACTTTCTTGGGGAGACTATCTAGGCTAAAATGTTTTTCTCTTATTGGAGTAAGACCTGAAAGTACTTTTTTTTCTTAAATAACTATGATTAGTTGGTAGGCATTCCCAAATAACATTAGCTATCCTCACCACGATCTGAGAACTAAATTATAATAGGTTTTATAACATTAGCTATCCTCACCACGATCTGAGAACTAAATTATAATATGTTTTTCCACCTTAAAAGAAATGTAATAATTATCATATTATCATAATTTCAAAAATAATTTATTATTTTCATTTTTTTAATTTTCAATATAATTTTACATCTCAATTAAGTTAAATAAAAATAGAATTCAACTACACATTCTAATGATATTGTTTCAAGCACTCTTAAAATCAAGAATTAACATTATTTTAATCATAAATTTTGTTATAAAATTAATTTAATTGGACTTTCCACAACAACAACAAAAATTTGATTTTATATTATCTACTTTTTCACTATATTTTTTGAAGCAACTTGTTATGTAAACAATAATTTTTCCATGCTATTATTTTAGTTTATTTATAAGTGTAGATCCATCTTAACTCTAAATTTATTAATACTAAGAAAGATAAGAAATAAATTATTAGCAAGTCTCCCTCATATTGGGTTATTAGAATGTACCTAACATCTCTCAATGCAATAACTTTCCATAAAACTTAGGTTCCAATCTTATAATTTAGATCTATATTAATTTTTTTTTAATCTTCATTAGTTAAACAGCTATGGCTTGTTAAGATGAGGTTGAGATGGATTTACACAAGTTTATTTTTTTGATGAGGATGGTTATTAATGTCCATTGAGATCAACTTTGATTTATTGGATTTAAAGAAAAAAGTAAGGGATTACTTGGTTTTGTTTAGAATTTTATTTCTCCACTAGAAAATATTGAAGAGAAGCATTCCTAAAGCTCTATAGTTTTTTTTGAATTAAGATTTGAAGGTTGGTATTGTAACAAATATTTTGAAATTGAGATTTAATGTGAGTGTGTGCAAGACATTTTAAGAGAAAATATTTATCATCTTTAACTCCATTAGTGTCACAAAGACAACAAATTTTTCCAACCCACTATTTTTTAATTATTATTATAATCCGCTTTTTAAAAAATAATTTTAATATAGTTAATTTTTTCCTAATTTAATTTATTAATGTTACATACTTATAACATAATAATTTTGATACTTTCATTTTCATTATATTTAAATATAGAAATTGATAATATAACTAAAGATTTTTATATGATTGTTTTTCCTTCTCCATTATTATTGTTATTATTGTTGGTTTTTCAAAATTATTAAAAACATAATCATAAAATTTACTTTATTTCCATGATTACTAAAACTATAATGATATAAATACTTTAATTTTAACTATATTTAAATATAAAGATGATATTTTGAAAAACATTTAAGTATAATTATTTGTATAATTATTTTTTATTTTTCTAATAAATTTTATTAATATTAAATAATTATAAATATCATTATAAAAACTATTCATTTAATAAAATAATAAATGTGATACTTTTATTTAAGCTATATTTAAATATAAAAACAATATCCAAAAGATTATTTTAGTCTAATTATTTTTGAAAACTTCGTTTACCTAAAAAACCATAAATATCATCATAAAAATTACATTATTTTCATAAAATATAATGAGTTGATACTTTGTTTTTGAAATTATATTATAATGATTATAAATATCATTATAAAAATTATTTATTTAATAAAATTAAATTAATAAAATAATAAATGTGATACTTTTATTTAAGCTATATTTAAATATAAAAACAATATCCAAAATATTATTTTAGTCTAATTGTTTTTGAAAACTTTGTTTATCTAAAAACCATAAATATCATCATAAAAATTACATTATTTTCATAAAATATAATGAATTGATACTTTGTTTTTGAAATTATATTATTTTATTGCCACATAAAATTATATATGTAATTAAACATTTCAATAACCTTCCAAAAGGATTATCGATTAAATACACAAAATGATTATGGATTAAATACACTAGAAAGTGTACTCACTACCATCCTTTTAGTTTAAAAAACATTATATTATTAAATTGCATGGATCAAGCACATATCTCCTATCATTTCTCAAAATTTTACAACAAGGTCTCACTAATATATATCCTCAATAATAAGTAATATATAATCTTTTTAAAACAACAAAAGCTCAAGGATCTTGTAAGAAAAACATAACAACCAACACAAGATCCAAAGGAGCATTAGAAGGTATGATACTATTTATAGGATGATTCTCGTTTAACTCCTATACATTTCATATCCCCAAATCTAACTAACTACTTTTCAAATGGAATCTTTGTCATTGTTCTTTCCCTCTAAACATGGTAGAAAGAAATTGAGTTAAATTCCATTTTCAAAGTTTGAAATTTATTCAAAAAAAAAAAAAACCTTTAACATATAATTTCACAATCTATTAATGTCCCATATCCAATTTATAACTACCACATAGTCACAAAAAGTTTAAATATTTTTTATTTTTTGTTAGTTGTTAGAATTAGAAAGACTTTTAGAGCTATCAATTTAGGAAAAATATTTCAACCTCTATCAATTTTTTTTTAAAACTTAAAGAAAATGAGAATTATTCAAATATCTAACTCCCCGAGTATCGCAAGTACAAGGGTTACCTTGACAAGCCCCATCAAAATATGCCCAAGCACCATTTTTATCAATTTTCTTTGCCACCACCTACCTCATAGGATTTTATTTAAGATATTGTTTGAAATTGTGGAGTATTGAAATTTCCTTTGAACAACACATTGGATAGGCATAAATTGACTATCATAAAAAAAAATGCTTTCATTATAGACCAACCATACACCCCATGCAACTATAATGGATACAACCTTGAAATTTTTGGAGGCAAGATTTAAACACCATTATCTTAAGCTTCCCTCAATAGAATCTCTAGCCCAAACCTCTCTCAATATGGTGATGTATCCCACTTGTTTCCAAACCTGTAAGGTGAAAGAAAAAGAAAACAATCAATGACTAATAATCTCCTTGTGATTCTTTCATAGTGGACATTTGTTAGGCACTTGTGTATTCCTCTATTGAAGGATATCCCATGTTGGAACTTTATTCTTAATAGCAAGCCACATAAGGGTGGGTGCAAGCTAATAATGGTCTCCCATGACACATTAGTGGCAATGCAAATATGAAAAAATAACAATCTTTTAACTTGGAGGGGTTATTTAAGGTACTTTTACAATGAAATTGAATATGGTATAATAGATGAAATATAGTAAATTGAATTAGCTTTTCGAATATATAATTTTCATTTATATAAATTGTGAATAACTATGTGAAATTTGAGTTTTTCTAATAGTGGTATGTTAATTTTCAAGAAAAATGTAAGGTATATGTCTCCATTAGTGTAGGTGTTGAGTACCTTAACGATTGAATTTCCTTAAAAAAAATTGAATAATTGTAGAGAACTCATTGTTGTAGTGCGGTGTATTTTTTCAACATTTATAATATCAATTTTATATATTTTTTAAATTATGAAATTCAACATGTATATCCTTGAAATCAAAATCCCTTCCACTAGTGCACGCTATAACAGTCTTGACATTGTGCTAGAATTTTTTTGGTATAAAGTATGTAGGAGGTTTTGAAAGGTCCAACGTTTCGAGTGGAAACTCTCCCCATCGTAAGGGACAAATGCAACTAATATGTTGGAAAAGAGTTTTGAGGTTTGTATTTATAGAAGAAGAATGGTAAGTGACTATTGAAGAAAGGCAAGAGGATTGTAGATAGGTATGAATAAAGAATTAGAAATAGTCGTTGAGATTAGGTGATAAAGTATTAATGAAGGTAATATAGTATTAATATATAATATTTGATTAAGGTGATGAGATAGACTAATAGTGATATTCATAGGATAATATGAGTACAATAATAAAAGTAGTCATTGAGATTTAGGTGAAAAAATATATTAATGAGAATAATATAGTTTTAAAATAAGGTATTAAAGTGAGATGTTAAGAAAGATAAATAATAATAATATTAGGATTTCATTATTGAAGTGTGAGATCTAATATATTAAATAAGGGATAATAATAAAATAAACTAAAATAAAGTGAAAAGGTTAAAAGGGAGAAAAAAATGAGATAAGAGGATTTCAAATAGACAAAGAGAAATTATGAGAATAGAGTGTTGAAATTACTAAGACAACTGAGA
>SNQJ01S0009777.1:168182-182641 GCA_010110895.2 Picea sitchensis | reverse complement strand
AAAATAATTTTTAACCTCTTTCAAGTGACCATCGATATTATACAAGATATGAACAACATAAATAATGAACATCAGTCACACATAAGATATACACAGAGACATATTTTCATGAGGAAACCCATAAAGGGAAAAAACCTCTTCTTCTTCGAATGATAGGCAGTTTTTTAAGTTTTGTACATCATCTATGTTTGAGAAACAACTCAATGTGAGGCTACTACCTCTATTTTACAAGCTCCAACTTGTTGACAACACCAACTCTCTTGTTTCTCTAGCATCCACTAGAAGGAAGCATCAACTCCCTAAATGTTCCAGCACCAACTAGACTTATACAAGCACCAACTTTCATACAAAAAACTTTGTGTTTTCCCGACCACCACCCTGCCACCCTGTTTTTCTAGCCACAACTAGATGGAAAATACAACTTCCAATATTCAAGAACCAACTTGAATATCATAGGACCACGGCCCTCCCTAGCACCACCCAACCTCCTTGATTATAAATAAATGATTGAATAACCAACAATATAGGTGTTTCAATTCTTACCACTTCTTCTCTATTCTATAGTTCTTCTCTGCTTTTATCTGTTCTGCAATTCTGCTCTGCTTCTATCTGTTCTGCAGTTCTACTCTGCTTTAAATTGTTCTGCAATTTTGCTTTGCTTCAAACTATTCTGCAATTATGCTCTTGCATATGTCTATTCAGCATCTCTAAGTTTTATCTTAGACTATGCATACTGTAATTTTACCTTTCTTACAGTTCAACTCATTTTTCCAGTTCGAACAACCAACCTTCCATAGTCATTTTGTTTCCATTTTATCCTATACCACCTATTCAGTTACACCTTGAATCTCCAAGAAAACGCATCACCAACTGAATCGCCAAACGTCTAAGAACTATGATTCAGTTATGCTAATTGAATCGTAACTGATCAATTAACTGTGAAATGAAACAGTAACCCTTCGATCATATTCCCAATTAATCATCACCGTTGGATTAATTCTGCGGGGTCTCGTGTTTATCTCATATGGCCACTGGTTGTGATCGAACGCTAAGCATAGTTGATTTCATGATTTTACATTTTGGCATTCTTGTGATGAAGGGTCTCGACACTCCATGTCGTGATCGCCGAAACTCAAAAAAAAAGAGCTTAGTTGGACTGGCTTCTTCCCTTCTCGTGACCATCGGTGGTGATCAGGCGCTTATCCACAAAGTGCCTCACGATTCACAACTTCGAGACTCCTATGATGAAGGGTCACGACTCTCCATGTCGTGATCGTCGAAATAGAGCTTGGATGCACTAGCTCCTCCCTCCAACTCTCAACGATGTGACCATGCGCTATGACCACTCACCAATCAAATGAACACTTCGTGATTTCACACTTTTTTCGTGAGTCTCATTGACTCCTCCAACTCCCCGTATCCGAAACTACGAAATGGAGTCAGATCAACGGTCCATGCTCTTCCTTTAATCGATGACTCAGATTAAATCATGGTTTCGTGTTTCACGATTTCAAAAGTTAGAGAACCTCCTTCCTTTGACTTTCTAGTTAGTGAAATGTTGACCTCTTTCGACTTGTACTCTGCATCCAATGGTCCATGACATACCTCGATCCAATGGTCCATATCAATCCTCGATTCGATGGCCCAGATCATTTCAGGATTTCACATCTCGCGAGTTCCCACACCATGCTCCTTTGACTCCTCCAATGTGCAAGTCAATGAAATTCCAATCGCTCACCACGTGTCCTATGGCTCCAATGACCAGGATTGTTATCATGATTTCTCATATCGCGAGTTTGAGGGGTTAGAGATCCTCCTTCCTTTGGATTTCTTGATCTGTGAAACTTCAAAATGGAGCCTTTGTCGTTCTTTGATCTTTCATCACGTGTCATCTTTGATAATGGATAGTCCCCCTGCTTTCGGGACTTTGTAAACCCACTTCTCCTTGCACTTAAAGATCGTGTTCGTTCTTCTCGATCCAACAACAGCCGGTCCTCACGTTCAGATCTTATGCCTGAGATATGTTCTCCTCTTCTCTGTGCTCCTCCTGTCTGAATCCAGATCTGATGGCCATTGGGAATTCAGAATGGGTGATCCAACTATAACTTTTTTTCTTCACTTTTGAGCTTACGCTTTCGATCTTGCCATGCCATCATCGTTGCACTATTGATCTTTCCACTTTCTCTTGTTTTTCATTGTTTCACTGCTGATCATGTTGATCTCTCCATCAATGAAAAACACACTACTTTATGTCTATAAATATGCCAATAATATCCTCCTTTGGCATTGATGGAAACCTTGACCTTGAAGAACCTAAAGAAATGCACTCTGCTCTGCCTGGACTGGTACTCTACCTGTTGAACATCCAACCAACCATACCACTATAGCATCCTTGCCACACTCAACCATACCACTGTAGCATCCTTGCCACACTCCTTACCACACTTTTTCTCCCCCTTTGACATCAATGTCAAAGAAGAAGCACGCTCCCCCTTAGTTGTTGTCGTACATCTCGAATGTATCAGATGTGTGACAGTCACATACTCCCCCTGACAAGGTGAATAGATTAGACAAAAGAAGATATAATGCCCAACTTCTGACAAAGATATCCAAAAGGTGTCGCTGCTAACGGTTTAGTAAAGATATCAGCTATCTGTTCTGTGGAAGGAATATAATTCACCTGAACCATTTTGTTTGTAACCTGTTCTCTAAGAAAATGATATTTTATTGGTAAATGCTTAGACTTTGAATGGATTACAAGATTCTTAGAGAGATTGATGGCACTGTTGTTATCACAATGAAGTGGAATGGGATCAATGTAAGTTACCTTCAAATCTACAAGAGTTTGTATCATCCATAAAATTTGTGTGCAGCAAGTAGCAACAACAATGTACTATGCCTCTGTAGTTGATAAGGAAATGGATCCCTTCTTCTTACTAAGCCATGCTACTAACGAGTCACCCAGGAAGAATGCTCCTCCACTGGTGCTCTTTCTCTCATCCACACAGTTTTCCCAATCAGCATATGAACAAGCAATTAACTGAAAGTTTTGATTTCTAGGATACCACAGACCCTAAGTCATTGTGCCTTTCAAGTACTTGAATATCCTGGTTACAGCTACTAAATGACTTTGTTTAGCAGCATACTAATAACAACCTACCATTCCAACATCATGCATTATATCAGGATGAGATGTTGTGATGTATAGAAGATTGCCTATCATTGATCAATATGTCCTTTTATCAACATCGGGTGAAATATCATCTTTACTAAGCTTGAAACCAACCACCATAGGTGTAATAACAGGAGAAGAATCTTCCATCTAAAATTTCTTCAACATCTCTTTCAAATATTTTTCTTGAGAGATAAATATTCCTACAGAACTTTGATTTACTTGTAAACCAAGAAAGTATGATAGTTCTCCTATCATGGACATCTCAAACTCTGTTTGCATAGAGTTAGAAAACCACTAGACAAAGGATTCATTAGTACATCCAAAAATAATATCATCTACATAAACCAAAACAACTAGTAAATTATAACCTTCAGACTTAATGTAGAGATTGTTGTCAACAGTACCTTTCTTGAACCCCTTGTCTTGTAAAAATTTGTCCAATCTATAATACCAAGCTCGTGGTGCTTGTTTCAGTCCATATAAAGCCTTCTTCATCTTGCAAACATAATCAGGATTATCTGTCAATGAGAATCCTTCAGGTTGCTCCATATATACTTCTTCCTCTAGATATCCATTAACAAATGTTGACTTAACATCCATCTAATAAACTTTAAAGTTCTTATGACATGAATATGCAAGAAACATTTTGATGGCTTCCAATCTTGCCACTGGTGCAAAAGTTTCATCAAAATCCTAACCTTCAACTTGTGCATACCCTTTACAGACCAATCTGACTTTATTTCTAACAACTTGTCCTTTTTCATTCATTTTATTCTTGAACACCCATTTTCAACCTATTACATTCTTATCTTTAGCTCTAGGAACAAGCTCCCAAGTATTGTTCTTCTCAATCTGATCAAGCTCTTCATTCATAGCTCTAATCCAATCATCATGATTGTTGGCTTCATAAAAAAATTTAGGTTCAATCATAGATAGAAAAGCAACCTGAGATTGTTCTGAGTCTTTAACTAATTTCCTTCTTGTCTGAACTCCTTTATTTATATCTCCAATTATCTTATTTTCAGGATGATTCTTTCTAACAATTCTGAGAGGTGGTTTTGTTTTTTTCTGTTGATTTGTGTCAGCCTGAGTATTCGTATCTTCATCTGATTCAGATTCTTCCCTTTTTGACCCTTGGACCTGTTCATCTTCATCTTTAACTATATCTTTTGTGCTTGGTTCAACACTGCTTACATTTCTGACTAGGATTTCTTCATCAACGTTTATGTCGATACAATCAACCAATTTATGTAGCCTCTTATTGTAGCATTTGTACCCTTTACTGTTTGTAGAATAACCTAAGAAGATACCTTCATCATCCCTGTCATCATATTTGCCAATATTTTCATCATTATTCTTGATATAACATTTACTCCCAAAGATTTTAAAATGCTTAATTGACGCAGGTCTTCCAAACCATAGTTCATAAGGAGTCTTGTCACTATGTGGCATGAGATGAGCTTTGTTAAGGATATGAATAGTTGTATGAATTTCTTCCACCCGATATGTCTGAGCAATATTCCTTTCATTCATCATTGATCTTCACATTTGCTGAACTGATCTATTCTACCTCTCAACTACTCCATTTTGTTGTGGAGTCCTTGGAATAGTGTATTCTCGTTTGATTCCATGTTTATCACATAACTCTTTGAAGTTAAATGAACTAAACTCTCCTCCTATATCAAAACTTACTGCCTTCAATATTTTTCTTGTTTGATTCTTAGTCAGAGCCTTAAACACTTTGAATTTTTCAAATGCTTCATATTTTTCCTTCGAAAAGGAAACCCATGTTAGTCTAGAATAATAATCAATAATCAACATAAAATAGTTTTATTTTCCTGTACCTTCTTTTCTTGATGTTCCACATAAATCCATATGTACTAATTGGAGAGGTTTTTTTGTTGAAGGAAAGTTTTTTGATTTGAACTGTGTCTGAGTAAGCTTTCCTATCTAGCAAGGTTTACAAACAGAGTCATATGGATTAGATATCTTTGGAAGATATTTTACTGCTCCATTGTTTCTAAGCTTGATTATATGATCAAAATTTAGGTGTCCAAGTCTCCTATGCCATAGACAACTTTCATCATACTTGCTTAAGTGGAATTCTTATTTTTCTTCTTTTAAAACATAGACATTGTTTTATGTTCTTATGCCTTTTGCAATCAGTTGTCCTAAATTCACAAACTTTATTCTACAATCTTTAGAAGTAAAAATAACTTCACATCATCAGTCACAGACTTGAATGACACTAAGAAGATTATGTTTCAGACCTTCTACAAACAACACATCTTGAGCTTTCCCTTTTCCATTACTCAAACTTACCATTCCTTTACCTTTTATTTTTCCTGGTGCATCATTTCCAAAAGTTACATTCCCTGATTTTCTTTCACTTAGAGTTAGAAACTTACTTTTTTCTCCAGTCATATGTTTGGAACATGCACTGTCAATATACCAGGGATTCTTTTGTATTTGGACTGATAAAACTAATCCACACTGGTTATCTTATTTCTTTTTCCAAACCTTGAAATTTTCAGCAGAAGGATTAAAATCTGGCTTATAGTTCCTTAAGCGACAGTCTGCACCTTTATGTCCATAGTTATGGCAGTTGTAGCATTCTGGTTCATCGAATAACAGATCATAACGATTGTTATTCTCATAACTATTTTTATGTTTCACATGCATCGTTCTCCCATTCATCACATGATTTATAGCCTATGGTTGATTGTTGCTTGGCTGCCTCATTCTTTGTTGTAACAGATAATTATTCCTTGAATAACTTGATTTCTCACATCTAAATCTTAAAGAACATGTTATAGCTTTGTGACCAAAGTTAGAATAGAAAAAACAGTATCCATAGAAAAATCCTTTGTACCTGGAAACAAATTGTCTTCTTTGAGCTAGTCGATTTCTTCCATGCAGATAGTTTCTCTGATCTACAGGTTCAGTTCTGGTACTTTTTCTTTCATTCTTTCTTGGTAGTTGATTTTCTTTCTTTGTTTCTGCAGAGTGGTTGTTGTCAATAATTATAGATTTGACAACTTGATGGGTTCTGTATTACTTGGATGATCACTACTTGATCCTTCTTCATAGCCCAAGCCAGCTTTCAAATTTGGATTCCTTTGTTGATTTAGAATGGAAGCTAATTCTTCTAAGGCTTTAATACTTGACAAATTTTGGTGATACAATGCCTTAAACTTCTGCATTTCTTTTCTGGTTTTTACTATCTCTTCTTCTAAGGCTTCACACCTCGCTTTCTTCTCTGATAATTGTTGTTTCAGAATGTCTTCTATTTTCTTTGCCTCTTCTAAATCCACTTTTAGTAGAGCAATGTCTTCATTAGGTTTTTTACCATTCATTTTAAACTGCATCAACAACTGGTTTTGTTTTCTCTTCTTACATCTGAATCTGTCAATTTCTTCCAAAGCATTGATTAATTCAACTCCCATATCCACCACCACTTCTTTGTCATCCATTTCACCTACTGAATGCTCATCACCAAGATATTCCATAGCCATAAGCATAAAATCATTCACTTTTTCTTCACAGGATGAATCACTATCTATGTCTTCTGAGAAGTTGTCATTGTTTGCACACAAACTTTTCTTTTTACTATATTTCTTAAATTTGTATTTCTTTCATCATCATAGTTCTGATCCTTTTTCTGGTGAGGACACTTAGGTGCAAAATGACCTATCTTACCACATTTAAAAAATTTGAAAGGGAGCTTGCCTTGATATTTTCCTGATCCTTTCCTTAACCTTCTCACAAATTTTGCCTCAATATCATCTAATTCTGAATCTGTAACAACCCCATCGTTACGACAACAAGCGAAGCAGAAATGAATTTTTTTTTTGTTTCTAGGCAATAAGGTGACGATGAAAATAGTTTAACCACACCACTGACAACGAACACAAGCACACAGTCCAAGCAACATGCTATTGTGACACCAGGCACAGGCTCCAGGGAAACTGGACAAACATGCGCAGAATAACAAGGAGGAACGACTACCCACCCGACATAAACATGACCATGCCTACAAGCTAAGGGACAACATCCCCATCTCGACACCACAGCCTAGATGAAGAAAGAATAGAACCTCAAGGCACACGGACCTAACGCCTGAAGGCATTTGACCCTTGTGCCAAGAGAAACTTGCAACGCTCGACAACACTCACACAGAAGGCACCTACTCCAGCCAAGATCTCATTTGTCGCAATCCCCCAGGGCGCGCCATGATCCCCTCATCAAGAATCATACCATTCCCAAGTGATAGATGCGTCAATAACCCTAGCGCAACACGTCCCAACAGGACCAAGGATTCAAGGAAATTCAGCGTGCTAGAACTCGAAACAAATGACAAGAAGACTACACCCACTACCCAAGCAACATGACCACAAGACGCATTATGATGTCAACAAGAGAGTGCAAGCCATTACACGACTTCACCAACCACCCAAACCACTAAACAAGTCTAATTTGGTCAATAATTATCCATCTAAATTAACATAACTTCTACTCCACTTTAGCATGTCAAATCATAAATTAGTCAATACATGCTAAGCTAAATTAACATTAATGACAATCTAAATTGGAAATTCTAAAATTTATCACTAAATATAATCTAAATACAGAGACTGATGATACGAATGAAGTGATATAAAGGTGCATAAAATTTAGTGCACCAGTGAATTATTTGAAGTACAGGGATGGAATTTGGGAGTCAGAACCCTTCCATTCATTGAACCTACTTTGAAAAGAAACCCACGGGAACGGAATTCTGTAAAACAAATCTCTCGGAATACCCTTCCCTTTATATGATTACCATCATTCATTCATTTATCTCAAATTTAAAATAAAGGATGGAATAGAAAAGGTGTATCGCTCATAGTTGCACTCATTGTTATACTATCATAATATCCATCATTGACTAAATGACATATTATAACTCCTTAAACTGATATCATTGACAAATTTATAGTACCATACATTAAGTGTTGACATTACAAATCCATTTTTTTCATTCAGTCGTGAGGATAACTTAATTAGCATGCCAATTTAAAGGCTATCTATAAAAATGCTGAGAAGATGTTGTGTAGTAACGCCTTCCATTACATCTACCAGCTATTAAATGCTACTAAATGTGCCAACAGACAGCTATAATTTGGAACATGCACTGGCCAATTAAAAAGTAAATTGCCAAAATTTAAATGTCGTCATTAAAATGGAAATGTAGGTGATAATCAAAGAAAATGAAAACGTAGGTATCAAACAACGATTGCAATCCTGACAAATGGAAGTGGTAGTTTTAGCTAAAGGATCGATGCCAGGTATCAAGGGAAAAACGCAGTCATAACCTAGGGCAAATCGCTAGGAAATACAATGAAATTGCAGTCTTCAGAAAAAGGGACAATCGTTAGTAGTGAGGGTAACCATTTTCATTTTTTAAAAGCAAAAATAGTGGTTATATAACAACAACTCAGTCAATCAATTTAAATGGAAAAATCGTGGTCCTTTATCAAACACAGTCCACAATTTAAATGGAAAATTCGTGGTCCTTTAGCAAACGCAGTCAACAATTTAAATGGCAAATTTCTGGTCCTGTATCAAGGCAGTCAACAATTTAAATTGAAAATTCATGGTCCTTTATCAAACTCAATCAATCATTTAAATTGCAAATCTTTCCCATTCAACAACAAACACACTCAAAATTTAATGGCAATCGCTAAAGCAAGATAAATTCGTGGTAATTTACTGGGGAAGCACTGTAAATTCTGAGATAGAAACGTTGGTGAGTTCAATAATGAGACGCTCTAACTCAGGGATTAAAAATGTTGGTTTACTGGTCAAATCACAGAGATATTAACATTCAAATAATCAATCACTGAGTTGAAACAGTCAAAATTTTACTGAGGTTAAAACATCCAAACAATTTAATGCGATGAGATTAACCATTCAATAAATGCCCAGGAATAAAATTCTTCTTAACCAATACACATCGACTGTCTAGAATGAAAGGCGTGTAGATTTGTCAAGCACCTGGGAATCCAAACAATTGCCCAGAATAAAATAAAAGGGGTTTGATGTGCATATTCGCCCCCAAGCAAATGAAGTGCAGCTGAAGAAGTAGCAATCACCAGGCAAACCAAAACAAAATATAAAAACGCAGGAAACATCGAGCAAGGTATAAAAATGAGATATAAAACGAGATATAAAAACGTTGAGTTAAAAGAAAACTTCTCCATCAATCAAATTTTGTAGGGTTAAATAAATGCATCAAGGCGCAAGACCAACAATCAGCTAAGGACAAACAACAAAGGTTGGCGGCTGCCACGAACATCCTTCGCTCATCATCCATGCATAGCAAAGCAAGGCATTGAGATCCATAGGTCTATTAATGTCGAAGCGATGACCGTAGATCAGGCTCCTAGCCAACTACTTAGGCATGGACTGATGAGCTAGGGACAAAGGAAAATATAAACCGCAATCAATGCAATCAATAAACCTTAGGGCGGTCAATACATGCAGGGATCGAAGGCCATGGAAAATCAATCAATCATGAAGCTAAGGCTATGGGAAATTTCACTCATCAACTAGAATGCTAAGACTATCATATTCCTTACTTAATTAAGCATACAAAACTGAAAGCATAAATCATACTAACATTCTACCACACAGAAATAAAAGAAGGTGTAACATTTCCCAATCACCCACTCTGAATTGATGTCTCGCGTTCTTCGTGCAACTTCCGCTTCCCAACCAATGAGACTTCACTGGTACCTCCCAGCTAATGCTAGGGGTACTCTTCTTCCCCCTTAGCCACCCAAGCCGCAAAGGAGCCACTGATCGCTTCGTCCCTGCCCACAATGGCACGGCCGCTCTCATCAGGATCTTCAACAACTCGGCCCGAAGAGTCGATAGCTCTCCAACTCCCTCGGGAGTTCTTTACCCACAGTCTTCTCGGTGACCCTCCCTTCGTACTTCGGAAGATCGGGTTTCGTGATATCGCGAAACTTGCAGCACTGTCCTCGTGCAATCAACTTTCGAGTCCCGAGTGCCGATGGTCAACGGTCAATCCTCGGGGTATCGCCCCTGGCGATGTTAATCACCTGATTTCCTAAACTCTGAGCGTCGAGGTGTTGACGCCCCGACGTGATGCCACCTGTATTCCACTATTACTCTAGGGTCCCACGCTACTACGCCAACCTCAAGATTTCGCGGGTCGCAAATCCACGATACNGTATCGTGGATTTGCGACCCGCGAAATCTTGATACAAAGGTTCCTTGCTATTGGAAACCCCGAATGCAGAAACTCCGACGCTCCGGGTTCATGCCACCTGTCTCTCCGACAAACAATGGCACCGATCAGATCGGGAAATCGCAACTCACGATTCCGATGTGCATGCAACACTTGCACTCGCCAACCCCGATATGCCGATATGCGATGACCACTGGCTTCACTTGCACTTGAAGGTTAAACCTCTCGCTGTTTCTTCCAGATCCAACGGTCTGCGAAACTTTGTGACTCTTCTACAGAACTTCAAGTCGTCGATTCTCTTCCTCTTGAAGAGATCTCCGCTCTACCACCTTCGTCCTGCGCGAACTTCACTGGAGTCTGCTCCCACAGCGAAACAAGGGAATTATCCCTCCTGAGATTTTTTCCTCTGACTCCTCCAGGGAACTTTCACGCGCTTCCTGTGCTCGACTTTCACAACCTTCAAAGTGTTGAAATCTTCCAGGTCCTGTACTTTCACAGTCACAGCAACCCAGCCTTCCTGTTATCAGACTTGCTACTGAGACTCACGTCCAACCTGCACTCGCCTGCACGGTCCGAACTGCCAAACACAACTCTGGTTGACGAGAATAAGGGTTTCACTATTGAACCTCCTCAACGCACTCTATGCGGAGGAATTCGACTGCACTCGATGCAGGAATCTCCTGTTTCAAACAGTGAAACAATTGGAACCTATTCTCTCATTCCCTCAGGTTTCGAACCTGATATGCGATCACATATGCAGCATATAAAAGATAAGCATAAAAATATGCAAACATGCAAAGACATAATATCAACAATACACAGATATCAAACACATCCATGGAATTGAATCAAAGCTTTACTATTAATTCAATGTCTGTACATGGGGTTTCTTCACAAGCTCTCTGCTCCGTTCTCTCTTCTCTCAATGCTATGCTGAATGAATAATTCCAGAATTGTCTAATGATACAATGATACAAAGGAGGGTGCCTATATTCTGTTTTCCCTCTCGAAAGCCAAAACTGTCTAATCTACAGTTAATTCCTATCTACCAACATTAAAACTATTAAATGCCTCCTTATCTATATAATAATACAGTGCGCTCGGCTTTGAATGCCTCCATCTAAATGGCGGCGCAACAATATTCCCCAAGCGTTTCAAAATATATATATGCTGGCCCTGTCCAGCTGTATGTTCTCTTTCCACGCACTGGCTCGCTTGTTCAAATGTGGATGCTCCTGCATCATACTCCTCGGCTCAAAAGATTTCATGGGCTCCTGTCCATGAGCTCCTGCACAGTCTGACCATGTTTCAGAATCGCTGCTTCATCTTCCCAGCTGGCATCCTCCACTGGGTGACCTTTCCATTTTACCAGGTACTAAAGGTATTGCTTTCTCCTGGTCTTTCTACCCGCTCTTTTATCCAGTATGCACTCCATCTCAGGTTTCTGTGCAACTGGCAACTGCTTCTGCCACTGGACCACTGGTCCCTCCCCATTTCTAGTTCCTGCATTTTTGGACTTATATGGGTATAGATATGAGACATTAAATATCGGGGATATCTCGATGCCCTCCGGCAACTCAAGCTCATATGCATTCTCGCCAAATTTCCTCAGGATTCGGCATGACCCAATTTTCTTCATCTTGAGCTTGTTATATGTTCCCCTCGGGAACCTTTCTTTTCTCAAATGCACCAGAACCATGTCTCCAACTTCAAACTGAAGTTGTCTTTTCCTTTGATCGGCTCTGCGCTTGTATTCCTGATTCGACTTCTGCAGTCGATGTTTCACCTGCATGTGAAGTTCCTGCATCGCTTCTGCGAATTCCTCAGCCCTCGCACTGCTAATCTCATCCTGTTCTGGCTCCCTGAGCTCAAAAACTCCTCGTGGCTGTGTTCCATACAAAATTTGGAACGGGCTCTTACCTGTACTCTGATTCACAGAATTGTTGTACGCGAATTCTGCCTGTGGTAGGATCTGATCCCAACGGCTGTGATGCTCCATCACTAGGCTTCTCAACAGATCCCCCAAGCTTTTGTTGACTACTTCTGTCTGCCCATCTGTCTGCGGATGGTATGCTGAACTGAATGCCAAGTCAGTCCCCAACTTCTTCCATAGCATCCTCTAGAAATGACCTATGAACTTCGTGTCCCGATCCGAGACTATGCTTCTCGGCAATCCATGCAATCATACAATCTCTTTGAAAAACAAGTTCGCGATGTGGGTTGCATCACTGGTCTTATGACATGGAATGAAATGTGCCATCTTCGAAAACCTGTCGACCACCACAAAGATAGAGTCAATGCCTCGCTGCATTCTCGGCAAACCCAACACAAAGTCCATGCTAATGGCTTCCCACGGCCTCTCGAGTATGGGTAACGGTTGATAAAACCCAGTATTCTGCTTTCGGCCTTTCGCATGTTGACATATCTAGCACCTGTCAACAAACCATTTAACATCTGCGCACATGCCCGGCCAAAAATATGATTCGCTCAGCTTGGCGAATGCTTTGTCATGTCCAAAATGACCTGCTAAGCCTCCACTGTGTTTTTCCTTCACCAGATTCTCTCTCATAGAGAAATCTGGAATACATAATTGATTGCCCTGAAATNCTATCCATGGACTCCTATCCCTGAGAACTGGGTTCTTGGCTGCCTCGTATGCTTCGCCAAAGTCTGCGTCACCTGCATACATACCTTTCAAATTTTCAAAACCCAAGGTTTTGATTCTGAACTCCTGTAGCAGCAAGCATTTCCTGCTCAAGGCATCAGCCACTTTGTTTGCAGTCCCCGAAATGTGCTTTATCACGAATGTGAAATTCTGCATGTACTCTACCCACTTCGCATGCTTCTGGTTCAGCTTCTCCTGCTGACTCACGAACTGTAATGTATGATTATCACTGTACAAAACGAACTCCTTGGGTATGAGATAATGCCTCCACTTCTTCAATGCCTGGACAATGGCATAGAATTATTTATCGTATGTGGAGTACTTCAACTTCGCATCATCCATCTTCTCGTTGTAGTATGCCACAGGTCTGTCATCCTGGCTCAAAACCCCTCCAACAGCATACCCACTGGCATCACACTTCACCTGGAAGGTCTTCTGGAAATCAGGCAACACTAACACTGGTTGCTCGGTTATCTTTCGCTTCAACAGATTGAAGCTTCACTCAGCCTCTGTTGTCCAATGGAAAACTTTATGCCGCTTCTTTATAGTGTCCATCATGGCGGCACTGATTCCACTAAAATTCCGAATGAATTTTTTGTAGAAGCTTGCCAAACCGTGAAAGCTCTTTACCTCGAAAACATTTCTCGGCGATGGCCAATCCCTGATTACTTCGACCTTCTCAGGATCCATCTTTAATTCATTCACCGAAATCACAAAACCCAAATAAATGAGTTCTGTCTGCATGAAGGAACACTTCTTCAGATTGATCAACAGCTTCTCCTGCTGTAATCTTCTCATCACAATGGCCAAATGCCTCAAGTGTTCAGCTCTGGTCTTACTGAAAATTAAAATATCATCCAGGTATACGACCACAAATTTGCCAATGAATTCCCGCAGGACTTCATTCATCAGCCGCATAAATGTGCTTGGCGTGTTTTTCAACCCAAACGGCATGACCAGCCATTCGTACAAACTCTCGTTTGTTTTGAATTTTGTCTTCCATTCATCTCCCTCTCTCATCCGGATCTGATGATATCCGCTCTTGATATCTATCTTGGAAAAGTAATTTGCCCCGCTTAGGCAATCCATCAAGTCATCCATCCTCGGCAATGGGAACCTGTACCTGATGGTGATCTTATTTATCGCTCTGGAGTCTGTACACATTCTCTAGCCTCCATCCTTCTTTGGGCTCAGTACTGTCGGAATAGCACATGGACTAAGACTTTCTCTCACTAGTCCCTTATCCTGCAGATCTTGTACCTGCCTTTTGACTTCCTCGTTCTCCTGAGGTGTCAACCTGTACGCTGCCTTATTTGGCAAACTTGGTCCGGGTATGAGGTCAATGTGGTGAATCACACTCCTCA
>SNQJ01S0009777.1:153385-167999 GCA_010110895.2 Picea sitchensis | reverse complement strand
TCATACTGCCATGGTCTACCTAGCAGTATGTGGAATACATCCATGGGAATGACATCACACAAAATCTCGTCATGGTAATTCCCAATTTTAAATTTAACTAAGAACTATTTAGTGACACTTACCCGGTGTCCTTTCTGTAACCACGAGACTTTATATGGACTCGGGTGCTTAGTTGTTTCCAGCTCCAGCTTCTCCACCATCTCAGTCGCAACGAGATTATCAGTGCTCCCGCTGTCAATGATGACTTTGCATTTTCTGTCCTTGGTTGTGCAAGCCGTCCTGAACAGTCTGCTTCTTTACACTAAGCTGTCCACCTCTTTCTTAGGTGTCAAAAGAATCTTGTGCGTCCCAAGCGACCTCCCACTGTCAGCATCTTCTAACTCAGCATCATGCCCCTGCGCCTCAGTGATGTGAGCTTCACTTCGGTCCACCTTCCGGTCTGGGCAGTCAACGTCCTTGTGACTATCTTTACCGCACGTAAAACATGTGATAATTCCTCCTCTGCCTCTTCCTCTACCTCGGTTACGAGGAAATGTATTGGCATCAACATATCCTCCTTGCTGATCATCTCGCTGCCTCCTCAGCTCAGCAAATTGCTGCCTCTGCTGTGAGGTTCCACCTCTTTCAGCTTTTCCCTGAGGTCTCTTCCAATCCTCCTTGGGATTTTGGAAGTCTTTCTGGGCAACCACTTTGCCTCTAGGCTGGCTTCTGCCTCGCCCTCGCTGTCCCTGCTTACGGCTCAGCTTTTCTTCGGCTTTTAGAGCCATCTAGTACGCATCCTCAACTGTGCGGATGGTAACCATACTCATCTCATCCTGAATGTCATACCTGAGACCATTCAGATACCTCGCAACCTTTTTGTCATCACTTTCCCGATGACCAGCTCGAATTTTGAGCCTATAAAATTCCTCAGTGTACTCTTTCACCGTCATCAACTTCTGTCTCAGGTTCTGCATGCGCCTGAACAGAGTGATATGGTAATCCTTCGGAACAAACTTCGCCTTCATCTTGGCGATCATCCGATCCCAGCTTTTGATCTTTTGTTTGCCTTTGGAATGCCTGTCCGCCTGCAGCTCATCCCACTATAAGGCTGCATGTCCCTTCAGCTTTGTGACGGCATGCCTTACTTTCTTGTCCTCTTCGATGTCTTCATAGTCGAAGTAGGTGTCGAGTGCTCGGATCCAATCCAACAACTCCTCAGCATTTAGACTTCCCTCGTAGACGGGAATGTCCATCTTTGTCTTTGAGCTCATCCTCAAAATGGCCTTGATCAACCTCTCTATTGAGGCATCCTCTGCTGAAACCTCTTCTTGGTCATGTCCAGCTTCCTCTTCAACCTCGGAATCGCTGAACTCTGTTGTACCCGCTCCACGCCTCTGGGTGGTCTCCATCTCTTCGAGTCTCACCCTGAGATCTCGTATTTGATGCTCCATTTCCAGGTTGCCTGCTGGCCTTCCCCTTCTTCGGGCATCCCTGTCTTCGCGATCAGGAGACTGCCTCTCCCTTCTGGGAGGCATTATATCTACTTCTCTCTGCTACCCGAACAAAGAGAACTCCAACTCCCGCTCCGATACCACTTAATCACTTCGTCCCTGCCCAAAATGGCACGGCCGCTCTCACCAGGACCTTCAACAACTCGGCCCGAAGAGTCGACAGCTCTCCAACTCCCTCGGGAGTTCTTTACCCACAGTCTTCTTTGTGACCCTCCCTTCGTACTTCAGAAGATCGGGTTTCACGATATCGCGAAACTCGCAGCACTGTCCTCGTGCAATCAACTGCCGAGTCCCGAGTGTTGATGGTCAATGGTCAATCCTCGGGGTATCGCCCCTGGCGATGTTAATCACCTAATTTCCTAAACTCCGAGCACTGAGTTTTTGACGCCCCTACGCGATGCCACCTGTATTCCACTATTACTCCAGGGTCCCACGCTACTATGCCAACCTCGGGATTTCGCGGGTCGCGAATCCACGATACAAAGGTTCCTTGCTGTTGGAAACCCCGAATGCCAAAACTCCGATGCTCTAGGTTCATGCCACCTGTCTCTCCGACAATCAACGACACCGATTATATTAGGAAATCGCAACTCGCGATTCCGACGTGCATGCAACACTTGCACTCGCCAACCCCAATATGCCGATATGCGATGACCATTGGCTTCACTTGCACTTGAAGGTTAAACCTCTCGCTGTTTCTTCCAGATCCAACGGTCTGCGAAACTTTGCGACTCTTCTACACAACTTCAAGTCGTCGATTCTCTTCCTCTTGAAGAGATCTCGGCTCTACCACCTTCGTCCTGCGCGAACTTCACTGGAGTCTTCTCCCACAGCGAAACAAGGGAATTACCCTCCTGAGCTTTGTTCCTTTGAATCCTCCAAGGAACTTTCACACGCTTCCTGTGCTCGACTTTCACAACCTTCAAAGTGTTGAAATCTTCCAGGTCCTGTACTTTCACAGTCACAGCAACCCAGCCTTCCTGTTCTCAGACTTGCTACTGAGACTCACGTCCATCCTGCACTCGCCTGCACGGTCCGAACTGCCAAACACAACTCTGGTTGACGAGAATAAGGGTTTCACTATTGAACCTCCTCAATGCACTCTATGCGGAGGAATTCGACTGCACTCGATGCAGGAATCTCCTGTTTCAAACAGTGAAACAATTGGAACCTATTCTCTCATTCCCTCAGGTTTCGAACCTGATATGCTATCACATATGCAGCATATAAAAGATAAGCATAAAAAGATGCAAACATGCAAAGACATAATATCAACAATACACAGAGATCAAACACATCCATGGAATTGAATCAAAGCTTTACTATTAATTCAATGTCTGTACATGGGGTTTCTTCACAATCTCTCTGCTCCATTCTCTCTTCTCTCAATGCTATGCTGAATGAATAATTCCAGAATTGTCTAATGATACAATGATACAAAGGAGGGTGCCTATATTCCGTTTTTCCTCTCGAAAGCGAAAACTGTCTAATCTACAGTTAATTCCTATCTACCAACATTAAAACTATTAAATGCCTCCTTATCTATATAATAATACAGTGCGCTCGGCTTTGAATGCCTCCATCTAAATGGCGGCGCAACAATCTTCCCCAAGCATTTCAAAATATATATATGCTAGCCCTGTCCAGCTGTATGTTCTCTTTCCACGCATTGGCTCGCTTGTTCAAATGTGGATGCTCCTGCATCAGCCACGCACACTAACCAGAGAATCAACTAGCTCCCATCTCGCCTCGCAAGGCCGAGCTACCACTCCTCACCAAGCTGGGTATCCCAACTCCCACAAGCTAAGTCAGTCAAATATAGATTTCTGCGGCAAAACATTACACACAACAGAAGAGATTTTTCATCCTTCTCCTCCCTCCATTATATAGAGTTTTCAAGTCCTTTACCTTCCCAAAATCCCATTTAATTTAATGTTTAATAAATTAATTCCTAAAAATCCTCCCCGTACAAGTGTCACCCATCCCCTTCATTCCTCCATAAATTAACTTCTTTAATTAATTAATTACCCTTATTTCCCTCACCCACCTAAATTCAATCCTAGAATCACTCCTAGGTGTCCCCATATTCCCTTACAAGTTTTAATGACTTTCCCCATTACCAATTTACTAGTAGAGTTAATTTAGAAAGTTCTTAAATGCTAGATACCTTACTAAGTTTGACTTTTTGCCTTTTCCCTTGTGTTTCCCTTTTCTTTTTATGTTTCGCTCTTTTCCTAGTTTCCTAATTATTTTAGATTTCCCTCTTTCCCCTTTTCATTTAAAACTCAATTTGGTAGGTGTAGAAATTATCTTTTTCCCTTTTCCCTTTTTAATTAATAAATTTTAAATTATCATAATATAATAAAACAATTATTTCTCGTTTTTAATTTTTATCCCAACAGATTTTTATGAATCAATTAAATTTCTTAATCCCTTCTTGTCACAAGATTAATGAAGATCATCATTATCTACTTTATTTTTATTTTTATCAACATAAAATTTTATTTTTATATATTTACATATTTTTTTTAAATGGATAGAAAAATTCTGCCACTAGTATAATTTAGACCTAGACTTTAATTTTTCATTTTGGGTGACATTTTGTTAGGGAAATTGTTTTAAAATTTTTTTATCAGGTTATTTGTCCTAAGGCCATATAGTTTCATTCAATTATTATTAACAACGCGACGTGGACTTTAGGACGCACTAGGTGATCCAAGGGTGCCACTCGCCTCGTCTGTTTCCCTTGTGCGACATGCCCTTCAGGACGCACTACATGATCCAAGGGTGCCACTCGCCTCTTTCCATTTTTCTTGCGCGATGTGCCCTTCAGGACGCACCACATGCTCCAAGGGTGCCACTCGCCTCTTGACTGACTTGGTAGACATCAAAAACCCCTGGAGTCAATACTCTGCCAGGTGAACTTGTGGTATACTAAGGGCCTCTAAGGAATAAGGCCCCTGCCTTATTGTGTGCCCCTTAGAATCATCGTGAGCGACTGTCACAGTCTGCCCTCATGGCATCGTGCGTCCTCTCAAACTAGGTAAACATTAACCTACAGTTCGAGCCATGGCGAGAGTGCTAGTAGGTTGTGGCAAGGTTGTTGTCCACACCTCTCCCTCAACATCTCTGGTAGTCGTGCATCACCCCTCTACTCCACATGTGAGTCTGGTCGGCAAGCTATCGTCAGCCTACATGATCAATAAATCATGTTATCAATATACCCATAATCATATCATCTAATTAGATGCACTAATATTACATATAAACAATCAAACCCCATTGGTTCACTCCCCGACTCGATCCGGATTCCAAGGAGTTCCATCAATGCCCTTGCATCCTCGAGGTCTGAAATCCTGCACACTCAGTAAAACCGAGTCAATAGCACCTGTCTATGTCAAAGAAACAAAACAACATGACATCAACCCACAATGCCTCATAATTAAAATCAAATGTTTTAATAGCATAATAATCTGGATCACTTGCGAGAAACTGTCCTCAAAGAATAAGTTCACTCAGTGCGCTGGAGTGGGACGTTACATACACCCCCTCTTATTCTAAACTTCGTCCTGAAGTTTCAAAGTATAAGTGTCGAAATAATGTGTATCATAGTATCATAAGTCTATCTATCAAACAAAAATGGAAACTATTGGCACATATCATAAGCGTCCTCCTAGGTTGCCGAGTGTGGACTGTAGTTATCCCACTGGACCTTGACCTACTCTATTGTTCGATGTCGTAGCTATCGAACATGATGATCCAGGATGTGGATTGGCTTAGCCGTGAGCACACCCTCATCCAACACCCACAAGGTGCTCAAGTCAAAACATGTGTAGGATCGCTAATCATAATGTCTTAGACAGAGACATGAAATACATCGTGCATATGCCTCGGGAATCCGCAAGGCTAGTCAAAAAGGTCACAGGCATATCTTTTCCACAATATCGTAGGTGATAGTTTATCCCCTTTTCCTAACTTGATCAAACTCTTATGCGGTTTAACCTGCATAAATACTCGATCGCCAACCACATAACTACGATCGACACGGTGTGCATCGGCATAACTCTTCTGTTGATCCTACGCTTCTTTAATCCTTTGTATTATTGTTTGCATTTGCTCTTCCATTTCTTGGATCACTTATGGTCCCACCAGGACCCTATCCTCAAGCTTATCCCAACTCAAAGGTGTCTGATATGATCACCCGTAAAGAAACTCGAAAGGCGCCATCTTAATGGTTCTTTGGTAACTATTGTTATAAGCGAATTCCACCAGTGGAAAGAATTCCTCCCAATTCTTTTGTTGGTCCATCATGTACATGCACAACATGTCCTCCAAGGTCTGGTTCATTCATTCGATCTACCCATCAGTCTCCAGGTGGTACGCAGTACTGTAGTTAAGTTGGGTTCCCAAGGCCTCTTGGAAACTTGTCCAAAATCATCCAGTAAACACCGATCCTCGATCGGATATAATCCTCTTAGGCATGCCATGCAACCTCACAATATCACTGATGAAAACTCTAGCTATGTCAGGTGCCTGATACGTTGTATGCATAGGAATAAAGTGAGCAATCTTCGTCAGAGTGTTTACCACTACGAAAATAAAATCATGTCTCCTTACCGTTAGTGGAAATCCAACAATAAAATCCATCGAAATAACCTCCCATTTCAATTTCAGAATAGTGTGTGGATGTAGTAATCCTGCTGGGTGTCTATTTTTAACTTTTACATATTGACATTCTAGACATTTGGCCACATAATCGACTATGTCTTCCTTCATTCCATTCTAGAAGAATAAGGGTTTAAGGTCTGCCCTCATCTTTGTGACTCATGGGTGACCTATGTATACGGCTCTATGAGGCTCACTTAGGATCAACATCCTCAACTCGTCGTTCGGTGGTACGTAAATCCAATTTTTAAACCTCAATGATCCATTGTCATCAAACATAAATCCTTCAATATTGCTACCATCATTGTGTTTTGTCCGATAAAATTCTCAACCTCCTTGTACCAGTCATCATCATGTTGCAAAGTTAGAATCTTTTCATGTAGATTTGTCTGAAGAGGAAACATCGAAAAGATGCATGGTCTCCGACTCAACGCATCTGCCACTCGGTTGTCCCTTTTATGTAAGTAATATCAAAGTTGTACATGCTACGCAATTCCGATGAACGTCATTGTCTCGCGCTTAGGTCGCTTTGCATAAATATGTGTTGTAGTCCATAGTGGCCCGTCTTTAGTTCAATTTTTTGTCCAACACGGTAGTGTCTCCAAACCTTCAAGGCATATACAATGGCTAACAACTCCAAATCATGCGTCACATAGTTCTCATCATGCGTTCTTAGTTTCCTCGATATGTAAGCGATCACTCCACCGTCTTGCATCAAGACTCCGCCTAATCCTTCCTTGGATGCATCAGTGCATACCAAGAAGTCTGCATCCATATCAGGAACCTTTAGTATCGGTGATGTTGTCAACATCTCCTTGAGCCTCTGAAATGCTTCCATGCATTTCTCGTTCCAAACAAACTTCTTGTTCTTCTTCTGCAATTCTGTGATCATATTTTCTATCTTCGAAAATCCCTTGACGAACCGTCAATAGTATCCTGCTAAACCCATGAAGCTACATATTTCTGGGATGTTCATCGGCACAGGACATTCCATAATAGCCTTGACCTTTGCTGGATCCATGGAGATACCTTCATCGGAGATGACATGCCCTAAGTAGTGAATCCTTGATTGATAAAATGAGCATTTCAACAACTTCCCATACAATTTTTTCTCTCGTAGACACTATAGTACCAAGCGCAAGTGCTCATCATGCTCCTCCGTCATCTGAGAGTAAATCAAAATATCATCAATGAATACTTGGACAAACTTGTCCAAGTACTCGCAGAACACCCCGGTCATCAAACTCATAAATACCCCTAGGGTGTTTGTCAGCCCAAACAGTAAAATAGTAAACTCGTAATGTCCAAACCTCATCTTAAAGGCTGTCTTAGGGACATCCTCCTCCTTGATCCATAACTAGTGATACCCTGAACGCAAATTGATCTTTGAGAACACCGTCGCACCCTTCATCTGATCAATAGATCATCTATCCTTGACAATGGATATTGATTCCTGATCGTTCCCTTGTTCAATGGACGGTAGTGAATGAAGAGCCTCGACAACCCATCCCTCTCTTGTATGAAAATGACACCTGCACCCCACGGTGACACACTTGGACGTATCAGTCCCAGGTCCAGTAATTCTTTTAGTTTCATTCTCAACTCTTGTAACTCTAGGGTCGACATCTAATAAGGCGTTCTAGCTATCGGTTCAGTTCGCAGTTTTAGGTCTATGGTAAACTCCAATTCCCTCTTTGGCGGCATCCCAGATAACTCCTCTGGGAAGACATCTGCAAAATCTCTCACCACAGGAAGGTGTTCTAGACCTTTCGCTACTCCCTTCTTGTTTAATGCAAGGATCGCATAAATCTTACATCCCTTGCACATGCTCTTCTGTAGTTGCGAGGGGGTGATGAACCTCAGGGAAACTCCCTGGTTCCATCCTACAATCACGCATCCTTGTCCCTCATCATCAACCAAGCTCAATCGTTTCATCTTATAGTTGAGTGTTGCCTCATGTGATTCCAACCAATCCATACCAATCACGAAATCATAAGATCCTAAGATCATGATGTACAGGTTGGCCCTAGTGACAAACTCTCCCAATATAAGGTTACATCCCATACCCCTTCCTCCAACCTTATGTTTGTCTTTTGAATCCCTCTCTACGAAGCTAAACTCATCCTGTTTGACTACCTTTGCCTTAATCCTTTTTAGCGCTGCACCAGAAATGAAACTCTCAGTAGCCTCAGGATCTATCAAAATACTAAAGGTATGGTCAGCGACGGTACCTGACGTCTCGAGCACAGTCGACTGGTGCTCTGTCTGGAAGGTATTCACCACTACATGAATCCAATGGGCCTTGCCCAAACTCCCATGGTAGTGGGTCCGGCTGATCCAGATGCACCAGCCCTTTCCTCTAGGTAGGAATGTTGGTAATGACCCCACAATCCAACACACTTTCTTCGGTCCAGTAATCTTGGTACCTGAAGTAGAAGCTAAATTCTAAAAATAAGGCCAAACTCAAACTTCTTGACCTTAATTTTCTGGGTAACTTAGTGTGGAGCATACCAAAGAAGCTCCAAAACAGGCCTCGTACTCGGGCACCGTGCGGCTACCTTGTCATAAGGCGTCAAACTCATTGAGCTGACGCTCAATGAATTCCTTAGAAAGATCCATCTCCTAGAACTGTCCCTCAAACAGTTCCCAAGACATGTCATCAATGACCACGTTCAAAAGTGGCAGGAGCATCTTTCGCCATAAAAGAGCGCTCCCCTTCAGTCAAAAGACCACCAAGCGGACCTTCATGCTAGAGGTCATAATCGTGAAGCATGAAGCACAATTCCTTTCTCTACAACTATGCCTCAATGAAATAGCCATCCATGACACTTATGGGCTCGAGAACTCAACTCTCTCGAGTTCTTGGTGGATGCTAACGGTACTAGCTAGGGCACGTTGTGGACCCTCAGGGGTACAGGTGCCCCGACCTCATCTCAGTACCAATGATGAATGAATGCCCTTTGGCAATACCTAGAAGGGCCTCTTCAGACCATCATCATCCCTTACAACAAGCAAATCCATCCCAAGGACTTGTTCCTCCCCTTGGGGGTTTGACTCTGAGGGTGCAGGAACTTCTAGAGGCATCACACCTCCTTCCACGACACCACATTGTAAACCTCTGAGGTGTACTCTAGATGATATCACCACAAGGACACATTAAGGTTTTTAATTAATGCGAGGGTTAATACTCACATGTTTACTACAAAGGAAAGACCGGCGATCCATAGTCACACGGTTGAACTCGCTTTGATACCATATGTAACGACCCCATCATTACGACAACAAACGAAGAAGAAGTGAATTTTTTTTTTTGTTTCTAGGCAAGAAGGCAACAACAACAACAGTTTAACCACACCACTGATGACGAACGCAAGCACGTAGTCCAGGCAACAGGCTATTGTGACACCACGTACAGGCTCCAGGGAAACTAGGCAAAAATGCACAGAATAACAAGGAGGAACGACTACCTGCCTGACACAAACATGACCATGCCTACAAGCTAAGGGACAACATCCCCATCCCGACACCACGACCTAGACGAACAAAGACTAGAACCTCAAGGTGCGCGGACCTAACGCCTAAAGGCATTCAACCCTTGCACCAAGAGAAACTTGTAATGCTCGACAACACTCACATAGAAGGCACCTACTCCGGCAAATATCTCATTCGTCGCTATCCCCCAAGGCGTTCCATGATCCCCTCATTAAGAATCATGTTGTTCCTAGGTGATAGATGCGTCAATAACCCTAGTGCAACATGTCCCAACGAGACCAAGGATTCAAGGAAATCCAGCGTGCTAGAATGTGAAACAAATGACAAGAATACTACACCCACTCCCCAAGCAATGGAACTGCAATACACGTTATGACATCAACAAGAGAGCGCAAGCCATTACACAACTTCGCCAACAACCCAAACCACTAAACAAGTCTAAATTGGTCAATAATTTCCTATCTAAATTAACCTAACTTCTACTCCATTTTAGCATATCAAATCATAAATTAGTCAATACACGCTAATATAAATTAACATTAATGACAATCTAAATTGGAAATTCTAAAATTTATCACTAAATATAATCTAAATACAGAGACTGATGATATGAACGATGTGATATAAAGGTGCGTAAAATTTGGTGCACTAGTGAATTGTTTGAAGTACAAGGATGGAATTTGGGAGTTAGAACCCTTCCATTCACTGAACCTACTTTAAAAAAAAACCCACAGGAACGGAATTCTATAAAACAAATCTCTCACAATACCCTTCCCTTTATATGATTACCATCATCCATTCATTTATCTCAAATTTAAAATAAAGGATAGAACAGAAAAGGTGTATCTCTCATAGTTGCACTCATTATTATACTATCATAATATCCATCATCAACTAAATGACATATTATAATTCCTTAAACTAATATCGTTGACAACTTTACAGTACCATACATTAAGTGTTGACATTACAAATCCATTTTTTTCATTCAGTCGTGATGATAACTTAATTAGCATGTCAATTTAAAGGTTGTCTATAAAAATGTTGACAAGGTGTTGTGTAGTAATGCCTTCCATTACATATTCCAGCGATTAAATGCTATTAAATGTGCCAGCAGACAGTTGTAATTTGGTACATGCACTGGCCAATTAAAAAGTAAATTACTGAAATTTAAATGTCGTCATTAAAATGGAAATGTAGGTGATAATCAAAGCAAATGAAAAGCAGGTATCAAGCAATGATTGCAGTCCTGACAAATGGCAGTGGCAGTTTTAGCTAAAGGCCCAACGCCAGGTATCAAGGGAAAAACGCAGTCATGACCCAGGGAAAATCACCAAGAAATACAATGAAATTGCAGTCTTCAGAAAAAGGGACAATCGCCGGCAGTGAAGGTAACCATTTGCATTTTTTTAAATCAAAAATCATGGTTATATAACAACAACTCAGTCAATCAATTTAAATGGAAAATTCGTGATCCTTTAGCAAACACATTCCATGATTTAAATGGCAAATTCCTGGTGCTTTAGCAAACATAGTAAACAATTTAAATGGCAAATTCGTGGTCATGTAGCAACGCAGTCAACAATTTAAATTACAAATTCGTGGTCCTTTAGCAAACTCAGCCAATCATTTAAATTGAAAATCTTGTCCAGTAAAAAACAAATGCACTCAAAATTTAATGGCAATCGCCGAAGAAAGATAAATTCGTGGTAATTTACTGGGGAAGCGTTGTAAATTCTGAGATAGAAATGTTGGTGATTTCAGTAATGAGATGTTGTAACTCAGGGATTAAAAATGCTGGTTTACTGGTCAAATCACAAATATATTAACATTCAAATAATCAATCGCTGAGTTTAAAAATTCAAAATCTTACTGAGGTTAAAACATCCAAACAATTTAATGTGGTGAGATTAAGCATTCAATAAACGCCCAGAAATAAAATTCTTCTTAACCAATACACAGCGGCTATCTAGAACGAAAGGTGTGTAGCTTTGTCAAGCACCTGGAAATCCAAACAACTGACCAGAATAAAAGAAAAGGGGTTTGCTATGTGTGTTTTCCCCCAAGCAAAAAAAGTGCAGCCGAAGAACTAGCAATTGCCAGGAAAACCAAATTGAAATATAAAAACGTAGGAAATATCTAGCAAGATATAAAAATGAGGTATAAAACGAGATAACAAACGAGATATAAAAACGTTGATTTAAAATAAAACTTCACCATCAATGGACTTTTGCGGGGTTAAATAAACACATCAAGGCGCAAGACCAACAATCATCCAAGGACGAATAACATAGGTTGACGGCTGCCAGGAACATCCTTCGCTCATCATCCACGCACAGAAAAGAAGGGTGCTGAGATCCATAGGTCTATTAATGCCGAAGTGACGACCGTAGATCAGGATCTTGACCGACTGCTCAGGCGCAGACTGATGAGCTAGGGACGAAGGAAAATATAAACTGCAATCAACGCAATCAATAAACCTCATGGCAGTCAAGACATGCAGGAATCGAAGGCCATGGGAAATCAATCAATCATCAAGCTAAGGCTATGGGAAATTTTAGTCATTAACTAGAATGCTCAGACTATCATATTCCTTACTTGATTAAGAATATAGAACTGAAATCATAATTCATACTAAGATTCTCCCATGCAGAAATAAAAGAAGACTTATCGTTGCCCAATCACCCGCTCTGAGTTGATGTCCTGCACTCTTCGTGAAACTCCCTCTTGCCGACCAATGAGAGTTCACCAGTACCTCCCAGGCAACTCTAGGGGTAATCTTCTTCCCCCTTAGACCCTCAAGCCGCAAAGGGGCCACACACACTAACCATAGAATCAACTAGCTCCCAGTTCACCTCGCAAGGCTTAGCTACCACTCCTCACCGAGATGGGTATCCCAACTCCCACAAGCTAAGTCAGACAAGTATAGATTTCTGCAGCGTAACGTTATGCACAACAAAATAGATCCTTCATCCTTCTCCTCCCTCCATTATATAGCATTTCGAAGTCCTTTACCTTCCCAAAATCCCATTTAATTTAATGTTTAGTAAATTAATTCCTAAAAATCCTCCCAGTACAAGAGTCACCCATCCCCTTCATTCCTCCATAAATTTATTTATTTAATTAATTAATTACCCTTATTTCCCACACCCACCTAAATTTAATCCTAGAATCGCTTCTAGGTGTCCCTATATTCCCTTACAAGTTTTAATGACTTTCCCCATTACCAATTTACTAGTTGAGTTAATTTAGAAAGTTCTTAAATGCTAGATACCTTACTAAGTTTGACGTTTTGCTTTTTCCCTTGGGTTTCCCTTTTCTTTTTATATTTTCCTCTTTTCCTAGTTTCCTAATTATTTTAGATTTCCCTCTTTCCCCTTTTCATTTAGAACTCAATTTGGCAGGTGTAGAAATTAACTTTTTCCCTTTTCCCTTTTTAATTAATAAATTTTAAATTATCATAATATAATAAAACAATTATTTCCCCTTTTTAAATTTTATCCCAATAGATTTTTATGAATCAATTAAATTGCTTAATCCCTTCTTGTCACAAGATTAATGAATATTATCATCATTATCTACCTTATTTTTATTTTTATCAATACAAAATTTTATTTTTATATATTTACATAATTTTTTTAAATGGATAGAAAAATTCTGCCACCAATATAATTTAGACCTAGGCTTTAATTTTCGTGCTGGGAGACATTTTGTTAGGGAAAATGTTTTAAAAATTTATTATCACGTTATTCCTCCTAAGGCCATCTAGGTTCATTCAATTATCATTAACAAGGCGACGTGCCCTTTAGGACGCACTAGGTACTCCAACGATGTCACTTGCCTCATATGCTTCCCTTGCGCGACGTGCCCTTCAGGATGCATGACGTGCTCCAAGGGTGCCACTCACCTCTTTCCATTTTTCTTGTGCGACGTGCCCTTCAATACGCACCACGTGCTCCAACGGTGCCACTCACCTCTTGACTGACTTGGTAGACATAAAAAAAACCTTGAGGCAATACTCCGCCAGGTGAACTTGTGGGAGACTAAGTGCCTCTAAGGAATAAGGCCCCCACCTTATTTCATGCCCCTTAGAATCATCATGAGTGACTATCGCAGTCTTCCTTCATGACATCATGGGTCCTCTCGATCTAGGTAAACGTTAACCTACAATTCAAGGCACATCGGGAGTGCCAGTAGGCTGTGGCAGGGTTGTTGTCCACACCTCTCCCTCAACATCTCTGGTAGTTGTGCGTGACCCCTCTACTCCACATGTGAGTTTGGTTGGAAAGCTATCGTCAGCCTCCATCATCAACAAATCATGTTAGCAATATACCCATAATCATATCATCTAATCAGATGCACTAATATCACATATAAACAATCAAACCCCAATGGTTCACTCCCCGACTCGATCCGGAGTCCAAGGGGTTCCATCGATGCCTCTGCATCCTTGAGTTCTAAAATCCTGCACACTTAGTAAAACCAAGTCAATAACACATGTCTATGTCAAGGCATCAAAACAACATGACATCAACCCACAACGCCTCATAATCAAAATCAAATGTTTTAATAGCATAATAATTCAGATCACTTGCAAGCAAGTGTCCTCAAAGAATAAGTTCACTCAGTGCGCCAGAGAGGGACGTTACAGAATCAATATTCTTGTCTGCTTTAAAATATGCTTCTCTAGTAATGGATTTATCTTTGCGAGTTCTCATTTCATATGCAGTTAGAGTTCCTAAGAGTTGATCAATGGACAGAGTTTTAAGATCATTTAGTTCTTTTATTGCAAATACTTTTGGATTAAATTTATCAAGAAGAGACCTTAAAATATTTTGAACTAAAAATGATTCTTCAATTTTTTCACCAAGACCCTTCATGACATTCACAAGCTCTTCAACTCTTAAAAAATACTTGTTGACTGTTTCATCTTCATTCATCTTTAGTTGTTCAAATTTCAATCT
>SNQJ01S0009777.1:117517-153091 GCA_010110895.2 Picea sitchensis | reverse complement strand
ATGACTATTCAAAACAATTTTCAATCTCTTTCAAGTGATCATCAATATTATACAAGATATGAACAACATAAATAATGAACATCAGTCACACATAAGATATACACAAAGACATATTTTCACAAGGAAACCCATAAGGGGAGAAAACCTCTCCTTCTTCGAATGATAGGCAGTCTTTTAAGTTCTATACATCATCTATCTTTGAGCACCAACTCAATGTGAGGCTACTACCTCTGTTTTACAAGATCCAACTTGTTGAGAGAACCAACTCTCTGGTTTCTCTAGCACCCACTAGAAGGAAGCATCAACTCCCTAAATGTTCCAGCACGAACTGGACTTATACAAGCACCAACTTGCATACAGAAAACTCTGTGTTTTTCCGACCACCACCCTGCCACCCTATTTTTCTAGCCACAACTAGATGGAAGATACAACTTCCAATATTCAAGCACCAACTTGAATATCAGAGGACCAAAGTCCTCCCTAGCACCACCCAACCTCCATGATTATAAATAAATGGTTGAATAACCAACAATACAGGTGTTTCAATTCTTACCACTTCTTCTTTGTTCTACAATTCTTCTCTGCTTTTATCTGTTCTGTAATTCTTCTCTGCTTGTATCTGTTCTGCAGTTCTGCTATGCTTCAAACTATTCTGCAATTCTTCTTTGCTTCAAACTATTCTACAATTATGCTCTTGCATATGTCTGTTCATCATCTCTGATCAGTTTTATCTCACACTATGCATACTGTAATTTTATCTTTCTTATAGTTCAACTCATTTTTCCAGTTCGAACAACCAACCTTCCACAGACATTTCGTTTCCATTTTATCCTATACCACCTATTCAGTTACAACTTGAATCTCCAAGAAAACACATCATCAATTGAATCGCCAAACGTCCAAGAACTATGATTTAGTTTTGCTAACTGAATCGTAACTGATCAATTAACTGTGAAGTGCAACAGTAGCCCTTCGATCATATTCCCAATTAATCAACACCATTGGATTAATTCCACAGGGTCTCACATTTATCTCAAATGCCCACTAGCTGTGACCAAACGCTAAGCAGAATTGATTTCACGATTTCGCATTTCGGCATTCCTGTGATGAAGGGTCTCGACACTCCATGTCATGATCGTTGAATGTTAGAAAAAAAAAAGAGCTTAATTGTACTAGTTTCTTCCCCTCTCATGACCATCGGTAGTGACCAAGCGCTTATCCACAAAGTGCTTCACGATTCACAACTTTGGGAGTCCTGTGATGAAGGGTTTTGACTCTCCATGTCGTGATCGTCGAAATAGAGCTTGGCTGCACTAGCTCCTCCCTCCAACTCTCGACGATGTGACCATGTGCTATGACCACTCACCAATCAAACAAGCGCTTCGTGATTTTTCACTTTTGTCGTGACTCTCATTGACTCCTCCAACTCCTGGTAACCGAAACTTTGAAATGGAGTAAGATCAACGGTCCACGCTCTCCCTTTGATCGATGACTCACATTAAATCATGGTTTCGCGTTTCATGATTTCAAAGGATAGAGCACCTCCTTCCTTTGATTTTCTAGTCAGCGAAATGTTGACCTCTTTCCACATGTACTCTGCATCCAACGGTCCATGACATACCTCAATCCAATGGTCCATATCAATCCTCTATCTGATGGCCCAGATCATTTCAGGATTTTGCATCTCACGAGTTCCCACACCATGCTCCTTTGACTCCTCCAATGTGCAAGTCAACGAAATTCCAATCACTCACCATGTGTCCTATGGCTCCAATGGTCAGGATTGTTATCATGATTTCTCATATCGTGAGCTCGAGGGGTTAAATCACCTCCTTCCTTTGTATTTCCCAATCTATGAAACTCTAAAACAAAGCCTTTGTTGTGCTCTGATCTTTCACCACGTGTCCTATTTGATAATGGACGGTCCCCCTTCTTTTGGGACTTTGTAAACTCGCTTCTCCTTGCACTTAAATATCGTGCTTGTTCTTCTGGACCCAACAACGGTCAGTCCTTGTGCTCGGATCTGATGCATGAGATCTGTTCTCCTCTTCTCTGAACTCCTCTTGTTTGAATTCAGATCTAATGGCCATCAGGAATTCATAATGGGTGATCCAATGATCATTGTTGCTCTTCACTCTTGAGCTTACACTTTCAATCTTGCCATGCCATCATCGTTGCGCTGTTGATCTTGCCACTTTCTCTTGTTCATCATCATTGCGCTATTGATCATGCCAATCTCACCATCAATGACAGACACGATGCCTTCTATCTATAAATATGCCAACATAGAGGACCAATTAGATGCAAGGAAAAATATGTATAAGAAGAGAAAAATAAGTAGACTAGGAGGCAATTGAAATTTGTGTCAAGGAAGCCTAATGATCCAAGTAGTGAATGGTGGCCTTCCAATATTGGCTAAGTTTGTAGCCATGCTTGTGATTGAAATTATTATGATGTTTTTCAATTTCGAGCTTCCCGAATGAGGTGAGAGTAGTAATGAGGGGTTGAGGCTATATTTTAGTTTGGTAAAAGAATATTAGGTGATTGGATTTAAAGGAGTGTTTGATGATTAAGTGAATTTTTTTTTTATCCACATCATGACTTATGTCAAATGATTAAGTGCATTACAAAGACACTTGGCAACAATAACAAGAGATTATGTTCAATTTAACATGCAATTTCTTTTTATATGAACTTATATACAAAATCCATTTGTCATCTAGTTGAAAATGTAGTTGAAAATGTAGGAGTTGGCATTTGTATAAATATAACCTCACCTTAATATACAAAATCATTATTAAAAAAATTTATAATGTTTTAAAAATAGTTGACAATTATTTACATAATGTAAAAATATATATAAAACATAGATCCATCTTGGGTTTTCTTTATTTTATTTTTCTTAATGGTTTATATATCTAAAGCTAAAATGAACTTAATAGTGTTACAATAGTAAAGCTAAAATAATCTAAGTTAGTGTTACAATATCTATTGGGTTTATTCCCTTCTGCTCTGGGTTTTATGCCAACTGTGTTGATATACATTTGATAAAATAATTCTTAATTATTTTAAGAGCTATTCCTAGGGATATTCCTTTCGTTCCTTTTTTTGAAATTATCAAATGATATTATTACTAATTTACAGCATGATGAATAATAAAACTATTTTTTTAGTGTTAAAAAAACATGATGAATAATAAAACTATTTTTTTAGTGTTAAAAAAACATTAAACATATATCTTGATATTCACCATTTATAACTCTCTTTTCTTAGGAATATCAGCTTTTAAAACATATGTATTTGATATTTAGTGGTTAATTGCAGTTCTATTCTTTTAAAGGAATATTAATATTTGTCATTTAGAAAAAAATCTACATCATTCATCATGATTTTCTTAAGTAAGAATTTACGTTTTGGTGAGACCGATGGAAAATATGCTAGGTGGAATGAAATTAATCTTACATCGCATTTCTTATGAGTCTTAGACTTTTTGAGAAAATTGCTTTTATATGTTTCAGTTGAAACATATTTTTATATTATTATTTTATAAAAAAAAAATCTCTATTATTTTATAATAAAGAATATCTCAGTGTTATTATTTTATAATAAAAATATCTCTTACCATTTGATAATAATAGAGATAAGTGTGTAATTGTTGTCCCAAACATTTTAATCAAAAACTATATTTTAATCTCACATCACTCATTAGTCAAAAAGTCTTACAAATTCTCGATGTTTCATATTGGGAAAAAGTCTTATATTTGAAACATATCATTATAATTATAAAGTTTGATTTACCATTAAACTTGATTTCCCACCTCCTTGGTAGAAATTTAATATTGAAAATAAAGCTTGAAATTGATATGTTAAGAATTTGTAAACCAAAAATATTATAGTCTAAATGTTTTATCTTTTGGTGTTTTTTGGCAATTTTTTTTCATCTAATTTTGCTTGAAATTGGGCGAGATTGTCTCAGTGCTTGGTTTTTCCCTCTGGATTTGAACTTGTGACCTCTTATGAGGAAACACATGTTCTTAACCATTAAGCCCACATGTTCAGAAATACAATTTAAACAATAGAAAATTGTGATTTTGTCCAGATTTACATCATCAAATTCCGGCCAAAAAATCGAAAAGATAGAACATTTAACCAACACCATCTCACATCACTAGTTAATAATACAAATTGTTTTAAAATTTTACTATTTAATAAAAACGATGGGCCTAACTTGTTTCCCAATTTATCTGAATTGAACAACATCCCAATTTTTTTAACCCTTGTTCTTTTATCACTGATATCAACTCCATCCCATCTACAATATATAGATATTCAAAAATGAAATATAATAGACAACATTTTAATTGTACATATTCGACCAACATAATGTCCATACATATATTCACTTCAATAATTATATTACTCAAGATATTCTCTTTAATAATTCTTGAAACTAAAAATTATTTCTATTATTGTAACCATTTAAAAACAAATACAAAATTACCTTTAATAGTTCTTGAAACTAAAAATTATTTCTATTATTTTAATCATTTAAAACAAATACAAAATTCTTATGTATTTAATAGAATGAATTTGATTATAAATGTCTATTTTTTAAATCATTTAAAACAAATACAAAAGTGCAATGCATTTAATTATAAATGTAGAAAAGATAGTGATCATAATTTTTTCCTAAAATATGATGAAAATTTTTATAATAATTAAAACATTTCCAAAACACCATGAGCCACACATACCTCACAACAAATATTTCAACACAAAGAAGGAAAGGGGAATAAGACTCAAACTAGATGGAATTAATGACAATGGACTATAATGTTGATGAACTTGATGAACTTTGGATTTCATTAGTGTTGTTGAGAGTACTTATTGTAGTGTCCAACAAATGTGGTATATCTTATTGAAATTTTGGAATGAGTCTCAAATAAGTGTCTTTGATGCTTTGTAGTGTGCTCAAAATATACATCATAGTAGGTCGTCCTTCAGGGGATTCATTTGTGCAAAGAAAACCCACATTTATTAGTTGATTGAGGCAATTGAGGTCCTTATCTTCTGCAATACATGTACCAGTCATTCTCAGTAGACCCGTGTCCACCACTTCTCTTACTCAGTTTGGAAAATTTCTCCACACCCATTTCCACAAGTTAATTCCTTCCACAAATATGTTGTGGGTCGGCTTCTTTCTAGTGAGCATCTCCAATAGTAGTATTTCATAGATATAAACATCACCTTTTGTTGTAACTTGTCTACCCATTCCATATTCTGCATTCATAGATCCCCATCTTAAGGTTTCTATTTCACAATGTTAAATAAATATAAGAAACTCATAACATTGATTAATATGCTATCTAGTTTAAATAATACCTGGAGGAATGTACCATGTTGATCCTTTAAGTGCATGTGTGGAAATGAAAGTCAAATCCTCATCATTTGCAAAACATATGGTAGAAATGCCAAAGTCTATTAAGTATGTTGTCATATCTTCGGCTAGAAGGAAATTATTAGGTTTCAAATCACAATGGATTACTTGCATGAAACAATGATGATGAGGATATGTCATGGCCTTTGCAATATATACTGCTATATTCAACCTTTGAATCAAACTCAAACCACTTTCTTCTTCTCCATCGAGGTATAACCTTTTCCCCAAGCTTCCATTTGTCATTAATGGAAATATTAAATCTTTGATTTGGAGGTCTGAATAATAGCTTATGATTTTAATCAAATTCGGATGTCTAACTCTACCTAAAAATTTCCACTCCATGTCAAAACTCTTGTGAACCCCTTCATTTTCCGTATTAAGAAGCTTGATAGAAATCATTGTTCCATCATTGAGAACCCCTTTTTACACTTTCCCAAAACTACCAACTCCTGACAAGTTGGTATCACTAAAGTCATGTGTTGCAGTGATGAGCTCTGCATAGGAAATTCTTTGATGACCCACATTTAAATATGCCCCGACCTCTCTAAGAGTATGTCTCTTGTGATTTTGTCTCCACAAGATTCCCATAAACAAACACAATACAATAGTGGCTACCACTGCAAGAATAGGTATGATAACTCTTTTCAAATGCAAAACACTTTTATGTTTTTGAGTAGAGCATGGGGACAAAACTACCCAAGGTCCACATAGACCAAGATTTCTCATAAACGCAGTGTCACCAAGCTCTTTGAAAACTCCACTTCTAGGGACTTCTCCTGACAACTTGTTGAATGAAAAATTCAAGTGGTGGAGCATTTTGAGATTTTCCAATGACTCAGGTATTCCACCCGACAAATTGTTGGAAGAGAAATCCATTTCTTGAAGAATCTGAAGTTCACCAAGAGAAACCGGAATTGGACCATCAACGACATTGTAGGAAATATTCAAGTATTCTACTTCAACACAACTTCTGAGTGCACTTGGAATGGAACCAATTAACCTATTTCCAGAGATATCTATAGCTTGAAGCATAGTCATCTTGGTCAATTCCGATGGCACAGGGCCTTGTAATAAATTGTTGGAAAGGTTGAAATACAAAGCTAAATTTACAAGTCCTCTAACCTTTAGAGGTATGTGCCCACTGAGCTTGTTGTGTGATAGGTCTAGCAATAATAAGTTCATATGTTTCCCTAGGCTTGCAAGTATATTATCCAATAGTTTATTATGATCAAGATATAGATATCTTAGCTACTCGAGATAGGCAACATAATCGGGGATTATTCTAGAGAGATTATTTTTCTCAAGATCCATGTAACCTAAGTTTTTAAGTTGCACAATATCTATTGGAATGTTTCCTTGTAAATTGTTGACTCTCAAAGATAACCTCTTGAGATTTTGAAGCATATTAAGTGAATAAGGGATTAACCCGATAAAAGTATTGTGATCTAAACCAAGAAAATTTAAATGAGTTAGGTTTCTAATCTGTGGAGGTATTTCTTCTACTAATTCATTACCGCCCAAGTTCAACGAGTAAAATTTAGAGAGGCGGCCTATAAAAAAGGGAAAAAGTCCCATGAAATGATTATATAATAAATATATTACTTGTAGGATGGAACAATTACTAAGACCAGTAAGAATGGGCAAGATCATGGTGTTTCCCCTAGCCAGTTGATCGTGTGATAAGTCTAGCCAATGGAGATGCTTCAACTTACCAAACTCTGTGGGCGCTACACCGTTGAATTGGTTACTCCCTAAATCGATTAGTTGAAGCTTAGTACAATTGAAGAGGGAATAAGGAATGCTACCACTCAGCTGATTACCGCCCATATAAAGTCCCGTCAACTGGGTGTTCTTGCTACACAACTCCAATGGAATGTTACCAGTAACCTGGCTAAGTGCTAACCCCAATACAATGAATATGGAATTTGACCCGTTATATGGTTTTTGTCCATACCTATAAATATCAATTGGCTTAGCATACCCAGTTCACAAGGAACAATCTCATGAAGGTTGTTGCTACGCAAAAGTATGAAGTGCAAAGAGGACATGTTTCCTAAGCAGGTCGGGATTGTACCCATCAAATTGTTAACTTGTAAGTTAATGAATAGTAACTTGGGGAGAACACATATTTCAGAGGGAATGTTTCTTGTGAGATTGTTATAGGACAAAGTCAAGTTCTGTAAACTACGGCACCCACCAAGAGTGGGCGGAATAGAACCTTCGAGCTCATTAAGAGACATGGGAAGCATCTTTAAGAGAAAGAGGGTTCCCAATTGATAGGGAATGTGACTGTGGAAACAATTATTTCTAAGGTCGAGAACTCTAAGAAAGGAGAGATTTTCAAGGAGAGGAGAGATAATACCTTGTAATCATTATAATTATAAAGCATTAAATTTGATGATTTTCCACCTCCTTCCTGAAAACCAATCACGATTTAATATTAAAAATAAAGCATGATAAGGACATTTGTTTTTTTCAATTTTATAAGCATCACATGTATTGTCATTATGTATCATGGCCCTTTGCTTTGTTGGAACACCCAATTTTCCTATCGTCCTATGTTGAGAACTTTTCACTAAATATGTATTATAATTATCTTGATGTTTTATATGGTAAAACTACGGAATCTATTTAATAAATTTTAGGATTTAATAGTGTAATTATGCATTGATTAGAGGAGTTATCTATCATGATTTTGTTTACTTTTTAAATCTATATTCATAAGAGGGTTTGTCTACAATTTAATCTATCTAAGGATACTAAAGAATTTGTTTTTATTAAGGTTGGAGTCTCCATTTTTCGCATAGCATAAGAATGATCTACAAAGGTCATTGTATCAAAGACAGAGCATATATCCTAGTCATAATGTGTCCTTTTGAGGAGCACCTTAAAGTGAAGTCTTTGAAAAAAATCCGCAGTAGAGCTGAGAGCATATATCCTGGTCAAAATGTCTCTCTATCAAGGAGTGTCAAACAATGTTTTCTTTGCAAAAAACCCCTCAGTATTAGTCGATATTCCTAGTGTAGAGGGGGATCCATAAAGTTCCGAAGGTAGAACTCAAAAAAAGTGCCATTGTCTTATTCTTTGATCATCCATTGCCCAGGAGTCAAGCTGAAACCTTCTTTGAATAGTTGATCTGCTTCTTTGTTCCTTTCCTTGTAAACAAGGTGAATTTCAAAATCATCAGAAGTGTTTAAAAGGATTTTCACGCCCTTGAGAATGGGTCTCAAAAGAATATTTTGACATCTGGCATGGTTTTGTACCCATCTGACTACTAATTGGGAATCCCCAAATATCTGAAGAGAAGTGACTAGTTTTATTTTGGAAAAGAGTAGAAGCAGTTCCAAGGCCATCAGTTCTGGAAAATTATTGGATCCTGAGCCAAAGAAGATTTTGATATTGAAGCTCAAGTTGTTAGAAATGTGTAGAATCTCACCTGCCCCCGCCCTCCCCCCCCACCCCCCACATAACTATTTTTTATTTTGGGATACTCCATCGAAAAACGCCCATGGCCTATGACTGTCCACTTTTTATGTTCTCATTGCTCTTTTTTTCTGACTTTCCTTTTACCGAGGGTAGTGATCCAGGACAACTAAGGCTTGGGTTTCTATTGATTCCTGTGGGATATCTTGATTCTTGAAAATTTTTGAATTTCTTGCTAGCCAAATGCCCCAAAAAATTATCCGTGATAGAGATTTCAAAGTAATAAACTAAATATATATTTATATAAAATCAACACAATTTTAACTAAACTCTTTTAAAAGATTTCAACAACAAATTATCAAATTATCAGTGGTAGAGCTTTCAAAGTAATAAACTAAATATATATTTATATAAAATCAGAAAAATTTTAACTAAACTCTTTTAAAAGATTTCAGCACCATTTTTCTTAATTGGTTTATAATGTTTGAAACATAAACTACTTTATAATTTAATTAATTTAAAATTATCCGTATAATATTTATTTTTATAATTATAATTATCCGAAATTGCAATATATTTCTACTTAGCAAAAATATTGTATTGTGATAGCTATTAGACACTGATATAATTTTATATCAGTATAGAGGGTAAATGTCGTCAAGCTTTCATTGCATCCCCATACGAAAATATGAGCTCATCCTTACCATTGAGTGAAGCTACTCCTTCAACCTGTTATTACCAAACAAAAACAAAAATAACATCAAATAATTACAATAAAGGAGATGCCATATAAATTGTTGTGAATGTAACAACACATTTGCATTGAGAGAAGCCATAACAACCAATAGAAGATGCCAAAAAATATGACATTTTGGAAATTCTATGAAAAGGGTTATATATTAAATTTATTTTCTATTGCATAATATGTGTGTGTTAAATTTCTTTTTTATTACATAATATGTGTATATCAAATTTATTTTCAGTATGCATAAAATTAAACATCATAATTTATTTTCAAAGTTTTAAATAAATTCATAATTAAATAAAACATTTAAAATATATTTAAAAAAGAATCATAATATAACTTCTATGAATATATTACGTCATTAGCTTACTCAACATCTGGAATAACCACAAGCTTGTTGAAGATTTATGTCATTCTTGGCCCATGAATCATAGACACACTCATTACTATAAAATACAGATTCTACCTAGGGGAGCATAAATAGACCTTAAAACAATTCATGATGATATAATTCTATTTGAAAGGTGAAATAATAATTGGTACACTTGGCATTGTCTCTACATATGAGCGAAAACATCTACCATGATTGAACAAAAATATTTATAGAAGATTAATGGGTTGCATTTTGCAGACCATGTGCACAATCATCTTTTGGTTCCACTCTAAATGTAGCCGCTAACTCTGCTACCACTTTAAATGTAGCCATACCCTACTCATGTATTGGTTCACCCCATATTGCCTTCAGGATGCCTATTACATTCCATAGGGGAAGTTCACTTCGTCTGGGTATGTTAATAATTGGTATGACTAGGGATGGTAAAAAATATTTGTTCAATCTAATGCTTCAAGATGCCTTAGGCGGTTCACTTCATTTGGGTATGTTAATCACTAGTATGGTGGGCATGGACTCGGGTTGGTAAAACAAATTTCTGCAATCCAATGCTTATAGCATTTAATAATTCTACTCTTCAATGCTATGGTGTTGATTGTCATGATTGTGCAAGCATGTAGCTAAATGTAAATGCATTAGCATACTATATTAAGTAAAGTAAATATGTAAAATACAAATAGTTGTGGGGAGTTAGATTTAGCATCCGCTTCACATATTAAGGGAAGCCAAAGGATACATCATGACATGTGGACTATCATTACGAAGTCAAAGATTAGTTTTGGTTGTAATGCATGTATTACATTTAGCAAAGATGGTCCTAACAAGTTTTTTTTATTAAAATTTGTGAGAGCAGCCATAACACAAGATTACACACAATAATAGAATTGTATTACACATAATAAACAAAGATACATAAGGTATATATATAGTTGGAGTGAGACTCAATGTATTCCACTCTTGGAGGGAGAGGTTGAGAGAATCTCTCAACATCCTCCAACAAACCAAATCAATCCCTGAACTATAATATACATCATAAATGAGGCATTATCTCTAACATATCCTGGTAGAAACCAAAAGGTGGTTAAGTGTTGAAGCTACTTCCAAACTCAAGTGTGATGGTCACTCGTGAATAAAGACTAAAACAAGGTGGGCAGAGTTTGGACTATCATGGCGAACTATGCATAAAATATTAGTTTTGGTTGCAATGCATGTATTACATTGGGCAAAGATGGCTCTAATGAATTACTTGTCGCAAAAACCAAACATTGGTAAGTGTTGAGGCTAATCCCAAAGAGAAGTGTGATGATCACTATGGTGAATAAATACTACAACAGGGCAGACGAAGAAACATTCTAAAGAGCAACGTAGTTGAAAGTGGATGGTTACATTTGTTATCATCATATTCAATTAACCTTGGTTATGATTGTATTTTTAAGCCAAACCATGAAAATTGTTGCTATCTAATTAATTTTATTTAAGTAAAAGAAAACTACACATAATAGAACTCCACTAAATAAAATACTTGGTTGACTTCAAATGAAATGAAAATATGACTAGAAAGAAAGGAAGGTGTTAAATTTTAATATAAATAATTTTCAATATAAAGATATATTAGTAGAATATCAAAAGAATAGTATTTATGATTATTATTAAACATTTATTACTTTTAACTTTAATGAATTTTATAAGATATTTTTTAATGTATAATAAATTGTGTAATAGTTTATATTTTTATAGAAGAGAGATATTTGAGGTTATGCTAACCCATGATTTATCTAATGCTCAAGCTATATTATCTTTATGTTCTAGGACTTATCCATAAAAAATGAAATGACTAGGAACTATTCAATGCTAAAAAACCTACTCAACCTACTTAATCGAACAAAGCACACCTCCCGATCCTGACCACATAATGCACATCGATCAATAACAACAAAGAAATTCACATGAAATGTCTAATACCTCCAATACACATCATTGTGTGGATTTATAGTTAACAAGCATCTGTATTCAGGGCGGTCGAAGAAGACACCAATTAAAATATGCGTTGCATGATGAGTATGTTGTTTTTGTCCCAACTATCTAATAGCTCATCACATTTGGACTATCATTGTGAACAGTGCATAGAAGATGAGTTTTGTTCATAATGCCTGTAACGATTTACTCTGGTAGAAACCAAACTTTTTTTAGGTATTGAGGTTCCTCCCAAACTCAAGTGCAACAACCATTCTAGTGAATAAAGAATACAAAAAGGCAACCCGAGAAACAATTCTAGGGTATGTTCGACCAGAGAGGATCTTTGTCTGAAGTAGTTGCACTACCATAGATTTTGGCAAAACTCATTTACAGTAAGCGCAAGCAAGGGGTGTTGGAACAAATGTTCACGATACAGTGGAGTTAATTCTATAACGATGGGGGGGGAATTTTAGTATCTGGGTTGTCACCTACGACAATACTCTATCCCATCTTGGTGATTTTGAAAGGAAGTGATAAGAAGAATGGGGAACTATGGCTCCGCTCCTTATAGTAGGTTAGGTGTAGGTGACTTCAGGCACTCTAGGTCAGCGACATTCATGAGGAAAATAGGGTCATTCTGCTAAACCTGAAAGCAGAGAGGAAGATAGAGTAGATTTGTGCCCAACTAGCATCTAAGAGGAAAGGACACAAATTATAAGTAATGTGAGAGGGCGAGTAACTGATTGATCCAATCATTATTAGTCCAACCATTAACTGATTGTCATTATATGTCTTAGATATAATGACATATATCTAAGAAAAAACCCTCAGATTCTTACTCCCTATCATGATATGCACATGTCTCTACTCTCGCTTCTTGGCCACCAAAATATCATATATAAAGAACATTAGACTCTTCATAACAATCATTTATATGTGGAACTAGGTCTTGATATGCTTCTTCACCTCGATCATTGTAACATCCCGCTCTTGACCACACTGAGCGAACTTATTCTTTGAGGACACTTGCTTGCAAGTGATCCAAATTATTATACTATTAAGCATTTGATTTTGATTACGAGGCGTTATGGGTTGATGACATGTTGTTTTGTTGCATTGACATGAACATGTGCTATTGACTCAGTTTTACTGAGTGTGCAAGATTTTGGACCTCGAGGATGCAGCAACATAGATGGAACCCATTGGACTTTGGATCGAGTCGGGGAGTGGACTATTGGGGTTTGATTGTTGTATATATGATATTTCTGCATCTGATTAGATGATATGATTATGGATTTATTTCTGACATGATTCATTGATGATGCAGGCTGATGATATCTTGTCGACCAGACTCACATGTGGAATAGAGGGGTCACGCACAACTACCAGAGAGGTTGAGGGAGAGGTGTGGACAACAATCCTATCACAACCTACTAGCACTCCCGCTGTGGCTCGAACTGTAGGTTAATGACTACCTAGTTCGAGAAGATGGACGATGTCGTGAGGGTAGACCACAACAGTCACTCACAATGATTCTAAGGGGTGCGCAATAAGGCATGGGCCTTATTCCTTAGAGGCCCTTAGTCTCCCACAAGATCACCTCGCGAAGTATTGACTCTAGGGGGTTTTCATATCTACCAAGCCAGTCAAGAGGTGAGTGGAACCCTTAGAGCACATGTTGCGTCCTGAAGGGCATGTCGCACACAGAAAATGGAAAGAGGCGAGTGGCTTCCTTGGAGCATGTAGTGCATCCTGAAGAGCACGTTGCACAGAAGAAATAGAAAGAGGTGAGTAGCACCCTTGGAGCACCTAGTGTGTCCTGAAGGGCATGTCGTGTTGTTAATTAATAAAATGAATAAACCTAGATGGCCTTAGGATGAGTAATGTGATAAGAAAAATTTAAAACAATTTCCCTAATAAAATGTCGCCCAGCCTCGAAAATTAAAATCTAGGTCTAGGTGAAACTTGCGGTAAAAGAAAAATATGTTTGTAAAAATAGAAATAAAAATAAATAAATAATAATGATAATCATCATTAACCATGTGACGAGAAAGGGGTAAGCAATTCATTAATTTATATATAAAAAAAAAAACTTTTGGGGGATAAAATTTAAAAAGGGGAAAAGGGGGAAATAATTGTTTTGTCTCATATGTAAATTAAAAATGTATTAATTAAAAAGGAAAAAGGTTAAAAGTTAATTTTCTACACCTGCCAATTTGAGTTTTAAATGAAAAGGGAAAGAGGGAAATTTAAAAGAATCAGGAAACTAGGAAAAAGCGGGAAACATAAAAAGAAAGGGGAAAAACAAGGAAAAAGCATAAAGTCTAACTTAGTAAGGTATCTAGCATTTAAGAACTTTCTAAATTAAACTCAACTAGTAATTTAGTAAGGGGGAAAGTCATTAAAACTGGTAAGGGAATATGGGGACACCTAGGAGCGATTCTAGGAATGATTTTAGGTGGGTGAGGGAAATAGGGGTAATTAATTAATTAAGGAAATTAATTTATGGTGCAATGAAGGGGATGGGTGACACATGTACGGGGAGGATTATTATGGATTAAATTATTGAACAATAAATTAAAATGGATTTTGGGAAAAATTGACTTAGAAAATCAATATAAAGGAGGGAGGACAAGGATGATGGGGGTATTCTGTTATGTATAATGTTACGCTGTAGAAATTTATACTTGACTGACTTAGATTGTGGGAGCTGGGATACCCAGCTCAGTGAGGAGTGGTAGCTCGGCCTTGCGAGGTGACCTGGGAGCTAGCTGATTCTCTGGTTAGTGTGTGTGGCCCATTTGCGGCTCGGGGGTCTAAGGGGGGAGAAGAGTACCCCTAGTGTTGGTTGGGAGGTACCGGTGAAGTCTCATTGGTTGGCAAGCGGGATTTCCACGGTGCACACGAGACAACAACTCTGAGCAGGTGACTTGGGCTATGGTATGCTTCCTTTAATTTGGCATGATAGATTATTAGAATACTTACGCTTCTAGTTATGTATTTGTTTGGGTAAAGAAAATGATGGTCTTAGTGTTTAGTTGATAACTGAATCCCCCCATAGTTGTAAGCTCGTCATTGATTGATTTCCTTGGCTTCAATCCCTACATGTCTTGATAATCCTATGGTTTTATTGATTTGTGATGATTTGTGGTTTATATTTTGGGCCTTCGTCCATAACTCATCAGTCCACGCCTGAGCATTCAGCCAGGAGCTTGATCTACGGTCGTCACTTCGATGTTAATAGACTTATGGATCTAAATGCCCTTCTTTTCTATGCGTGGATGGTTAGTGAAGGATGTTCCTGCCAGTCGTCTAGCCCTGTTGGTTGTTCCAGGTAGTGTGTTGTCTTGCCCCTTGATGCGATTAATTAACCCTGCAATTTATTGGTTCATAGCGAAGTTTTTTTTAGCTCTGTGTTTTTATATAATGTTGGATGAATTTATTTATGTGTTTTTACTTATTGCTGGAAACTCAAACCTGCATTATGATCCCTCCCCACAAACTTAACTCTATGTTGTTTGATGGCATTTTTCTCTGCATGTTTTTTTTATATATACCTCTGCACTTTAATGGTTGATTATGATTTGAATCAACGTTATGTCCTCTTGTCCGACAATACCTTTTGGCTATCACCGTGATGTGTTGGTGGTTAACAGTTATGTATAACCACAATTTTAATGATTTCCCAGTTGTAAGTTGAAGTTGACAGTCGGATTGTAGTTTTCTTGTTGTTTTTACCATTGCATAAGTATTGCCTTCATTCGCTTATCCCAGCTTTGAATTCGTTCTTGTTGGGGCGCTTTTACCCATCTCTGGGTTGCTACAAAACTCATTTTTCTCACTGTGCTTAAATTCTCTGCAAGTCTTTAAGTGAAGGCGATTTGGGCCTGTGATTTTATACACCTGGCTAGCGATTTTTTTCATTGCAATTTAACCTGTTTTGGGGGGCGAAATTGGGCCTGCGACTCTAACCACCTAACCAGTGATTTCCATGGAAATTAAAACTGTTTATGAAGGTAAATTTTTCCCTAAAGTTTTATTGATCTATGATTGTATTCTTTTTGAGAAATGTGAATCACCGGCCAACGATGGTATAGTTGTATGGCAACAATTTCTAATTTCTATGTGACAGAGATTTGATGTCTAACAACGTTTTGTGTAATATTGGTGTAATGTTGTGTCTGACCTTTATGATATAGATTCGGCGATGTAATGTTTAGATTTGGATGAAGGCCTATGATAGTCCTTTTCCATATGCGTTGGCATAGCCAGAATTGTCCTTGGGTGTTAGTATAGAAGTTAAAAATGCATATTTTATTAAAATAATTTGAGTCCCTTTTTTTTTTACTTGGAAAAGGTTGTCGACAGTTTCATTAACAACAAATTAGTTGATTAGAACAACCTTTAAACCTCTGTAATTTTGGCCTTTAATCTCCATGATTAATCTCTCTCTTTTATCATTTTAATCTATGTGATTTTACTTGTTACCTGGAGAGGTTACCCTCTTGGGAATGCGTTTGCATTAAACCATCCCCGCATTGAATGCGTTTTCATTTATTTTATTCTTGAGTTTAATAGTAATTAGCTCACACTTGTCTTAAGATATTGACGATGAAACATTATAATGACAGCCCCCTTTTATTAGCTAGAAGATAGCATTCTTATTTACACACAGATGCATTGCGATTTCTTCCTTTAAAACTGCTATATGTTACCCATGTGTTTTACTTTACCTGACAACGTTCTTAATTGGGTTTATTAATTTTGGACAATGTTCCTCCTTTTCTTGATTAGCAATGATAATTAATGTGGTAGGATATAGTTAATATTAACATCAAGTGTGCATTGGTCAACCTGATATAACATTTAGTATTAAAACAACAAGATACCATTAAAATTTTGAATTGACGATTATTTTTGTTAACCACAAAATCGCATGAAATTAGCCTGCTTGAATGGCATAGTCATTTCTTAGTAGTTCTTTTTAATGTTAATAGACAACTGTCATTGGGTATGGTTAGTATAGATAGACAACATGTGGTAATTTAATGTGTTAATAAGTGTTTCATTGTTGCATTATGCATTGATGTAGTTAATGTTGTTATATGATGTCAATTGCTAGTTAGATTGTAATATTGGGATTAATTTAGAATTGCCCATTTAGATCTTAATTAATGATTAAATGAGATTGTGATAATGTTATATTGATTGTAATGATTTCTAAATTGTAATTTTAGACTTGCGAATCAGATTTGTTTAAGGATTAAATTGACTGGGTAACTTAGATCTGTTTTTAACACTAATTTAGATCGTAAGTATTGACTAGTTGAGACTTGATAAAAGGGTTGGGTTGTTAACATAGTCATGTATTGGCTTGTGTCTTCTCTTGATTTTTTACTATGGTGTCTCATCGACCTGATGTTGGGGTATGGGTGTGGTTTTCTTATCGGTATTTGGCTCCTAGCTTATTGAGTTATCTAGAGTCCTTGGTCCAGATAGGATGTGTTGTGCCAAGGTTATTAACGCGCCTATCATCTGGGGGTGGAATGATTATTAATGAGGGGATAATGGCATGCCCTATTGGAGAGTGGATAACGATAATTTGGCTGTAGGTAGGGCCTCCCGTGTGAGTGTCGTCGAGTGTTGTAAGTTTTCTTTGGCACATGGGTTGAATGCCTTCAAGTGTTTGGTTCGCGCACCTTGAGGTTATAGTCTTTGTTCGTCAAGGTCATTTTTTCAAGATAGGGATGTTGTCCCTTAGCCTGTAGGCATGGTCATGATGCGTCGAGAAGGTAGTCATTTTCTCCTTGGTGTTCTATGCATGTTTTGACCAGTTTCCCTTGTGCCAGTGCGTGGAGTCATAGTTACCTGTTGCCTGGATTGCGTGCTTGTGTTCGTCATCAGTGGTGTGGTTAAATTTTTGTCATTGTCTCCTCTCCTTATTTCCTTTTAACAAAAAAAAAAAAAAATCACTTCTGCTTCGCTCATATTCGTGATGATGGGGTTGTTACATGTGGTATCAAAGCGGGTTCAACCCGCGACTTGGGATCACCACGGCTTTCGTTAATATGATTTTTGATTATAATGTTGCTAATTAAGTTGACCGATATTCGTGCAGGTAAACATGGTTAGAGGATGTCGCGGAGGCAGATGATGGGGTGCTAGGGGAGGAGGCGCAACACCTCCAGCAACATCCATGCCTGAGGGATCCAACACCTAGTGAGATGAACAGGTTGTCGGGAAGGAGAAGATAGCAGTGGGTGACGTGGTTGGGATGATGAGGTATTTCTAGCAGATGTTTGAGGCACTAATCATCCATTTGGATAGAGAGGAGGCTAGGGCATCAACACCCCCTAAGGGTCCACCGCGCACTCTGGCTAGTACTGGTAGCATCCACTGCGAACTCAAGAAGGTCAAATTTCCCAAGTTCTTTGGTGCCCCAGATGGCGCAGCCGCCGAGGCATGGTTGGAGAATATGGCGATGTGATTTGCACTTCATGACTATACCTCCAACATGAGGGTCTGCATGGCAGTATTTCAACTGAAGGGGAGCACTCTTCTATGGTGGAAGATGCTCCTGCCGCAACTGAACATGGCCATCGAAGATGTGTCATGGGAACTGTTCAAGGAACGGTTCTGAGAGAGATACATATCAAAAGAATTCATTGAGTGTCAGCTCAACGAGTTCAACACCTTATGGCAGGGCAGTCGTACGGTGCCCAAGTACAAGACATGTTTTATGGAGCTTCTTCGGTATGCTTCGCATATTAATACTGAGAAACTTAAGGTCAACAAGATATTGTTCATCCTTAATGGAAACATACATGCAAAGGTTAGGATTTTGATGCCTCATACCTTGCATTATGCCATCCATAAGGCCCTCATAGCAGAGGAAGAGCTTATCAGTAGGGGTCAGAGAAGGACTCCAGCGAGACCAGCAGGGCAGGTGTGATATGGTGCGCAACAACATCAGACATTAGCCACAAATATGCTAGGATATCATGGCTTCCAAAGGGGATCCACTTTCACTACACCTCGGTGACCGACGCCTCAACAACGGACACCATATCAGGGACCACAACATTAGCAACAACGTCAACCACCACAGCAGCAGTTTAGGCCTATTCAACAGAACAGACCAGGATTCCAGGTCGGTGGGCCGTCATCTTCTATTTTGGGTACCATGAGTACTGGACTGAAGAAGGGGTGTTGGACGTGTGGGGAGCCACACTACCACTACAATTTCTCTATGGAGAGGACTAGAGCATCTGGACCAGCCAGACCCACTACCGTGGGAGATATGGGCAAGGCCCATCGGACTCATGCAGTGGTGAATAACTGCCAGGAAGAGCACTAGTCGACTGTGCTCGAGATGTCAGGTACCGTCGCTGACTAGACCCTTAGTATTTTGATAGATCTCGGTGCTACCGAGAGTTTCATTTATGGTGCATCACTAAAAAGGATTAAGTTAAAGGCAGTCGAACAGGACGAGTTTATCTTCGTAGAAATGACTTCAGGAGCCAAACAAAAGGTTGGAGGAAAGGTTACAGGATGTACCCTTAACCTAGGAGAGTTTTTCACCAGGGTCGACCTGTACGTCACGATCTTAGGATATTATGACGTCGTGATCGGTATGGACTGGTTGGAATCACATGAGGTGATACTCAACTGTAAGACGAAACCGTTGATCTTGGTCGATGACGAGGGATAGAGACACATTATTGTAGGTTGGATCCAAGGAGTTTCCTTGAGTTTCATCTCTTCCTTGCAGCTATGGAAGAGCATGCGCAAGGGATGTAAGATTTATGTGATCCTTGCATTAAATGAGAAGGGGGTAGAAGAAGGTCTAGAACACCTTCCAGTGGTGAGAGAGTTTGTAGACATCTTTCTGGAGGAGTTACTTAGGATGTCGTTGAAGAGGGAATTGGATTTTACTATAGACCTAAAACCAGGGACTGAACCGATAGCTAGAACGCCTTATCAGATGTCGACCCCATAGTTACAGGAGTTGAGAATGCAATTGAAATAATTGTTGGACCTGGGATTGATACATCCAAGTGTGTCACCGTGGGGTGTGCCTGTTATTTTTATACAAAAGAAGGATGGGTCATGGAGGCTCTACATTGACTATCGTAAATTGAAGAAGGCCATAATCAAGAATCAGTATCTGTTGCCGAGAATTTGATGATTTGTTCGATCATATGAAGGGTGTGACAATGTTCTCGAAGATCAATTTGTGATAAGGATATCACCAGTTACGGATTAAGGCGTATGACATCCCTAAGAGCACCTTTAAGATGAGGTTTGGGCATTACGAGTTTACCGTTTTACTGTTTGGACTGACAAACACCCCAGGGGTATTTATGAGTTTGATGAACGAGGTGTTCCACGATTACTTGGATAAGTTTTTCCAAGTATTCATTGATGACATTTTGATTTACTCTCGGACGACAGAGGATCATGAAGAGCACTTGCGCTTGGTACTAAAGTGTCTGTGAGAGCACAAATTATTTGGGAAGTTGTCCAAATGCTCATTTTATCAATCGAGGATTCACTACTTAGGGCATGTCATCTCAGACAAAGGTATCATCGTGGATCCAGCCAAGGTCGAGGCTATTATGGAATGGCCTGCACCAACGAATGTTTAGGAAGTGCGTAGATTCATGGGTTTAGCAGGATACTATCGACAGTTCATCAAGGAATTTTCAAAGATAGAAAATCTGATCATGGAATTACAGAAAAAGAATAAGAAGTTTGTTTGGACCGCAAAATGCGTAGATACATTTGGGAGGGTCAAGAAGATGTTGACAAAATCACCGATAGTAAAGGTCCCTGACATGGATTCATACTTCTTGGTATGCACTGACGCATCCAAGAAAGGCTTAAGTGGAGTATTGATGCAAGACGGATGACTGATCGCTTACATCTCGAGGAAACTGAGAAGGCATGAGGAGAACTATGCGATGCACGATTTGGAGTTGTTAGCCATCATATATGCCTTGAAGGTTTGGAGACACTACCTTGTTGGATGAAAATTTAAACTAAAGACGGACCACTATGGACTACAACACATCTTTACGCAATGCAACCTGAACACGCGACAATGGCGTTGGTCAGAATTGCTTAGCGAGTACGACTTCAAGATTACTTACATAAAAGGAACAGTGAACTGAGTGGTAGATGCATTGATTTGGAGACCACGCATATTTTCAATGTTTCCTCTTCAGACAAATATACGTGAAAATATTCTAACTTTACAGCGTGACGATGATTGGTACAAAGAGGTCGAGGATTTTATCGGACAAAACACATTGATGGTACCAAGATTTGAGGGATTTACGTTTGACGATGATGGATTATAGAGGTTTAAAAATCGGATTTACATACCACCGAACGACAAGTTGAGGAGCTTGATCCTAAATGAGGCTCATAGAGTAGTATACATGGCTCACCCGGGAGTCACGAAGATGAGGGCGGACCTTAAACCCTTATTCTTCTGGAAAGGAATGAAGGAAGACATAGTCAACTATGTGGCCATATGTCTAGAGTGTCAGCAGGTAAAGGCCGAACATAGACATCCAACAAGATTACTACAGCCTCACGCTATTCCAGAATTGAAATGGGAGGTTATTCTGATGGATTTTATTGTTGGATTGCCACTGACGGAAAGGAGACACGACTCGATTTTCATAGTAGTAGACACTTTGATGAATAGTGCTCACTTTATTCTTGTGCGTATGACGTATTAGGCACTTGACATAGCTAGAGTTTTCATCAATGAGATTGTGAGGATGCATGGTGTGCCTAAGAGGATTATATCTGATCGAGGATCGGTGTTTACTGGACAATTTTGGATGAGTTACCAAGATGCCTTGGGAACCCAACTTAACTTCAATACTACGTATAACCCAGAGACTGAAGGGAAGACTGAATGAATGAACAAGACCTTGGATGACATGTTGCGCATGTACGTGATGGACCAACAAAGGCGTTGGGAAGAATTCATGCCACTAGTGGAATTTGCTTATAACAACAGTTACCAAAGAACCATTAAGATGGTGCCTTTTGAGTTTCTTTATGGGTGACCGTGTCAGATGCCTTTGAGTTGGGATCGACTTGAGTATAGGGTCCTGGTGGGACTAGAAGTGATCCAAGAAATGGAAGAGAAAATGAAAACCATAAGACAAAGGATTAAAGAAGCGCAATATTGGCAGAAGAGTTATGTCGATGTGCACCATGTCAACCATAGTTATGAGGTTGGCGATCGATTCTTCTTGCAGATAAAAACGCATAAGAGTTCGATCAAGTTTGGAAAGGGAGATAAACTCTCTCCTATGTTTGTGGGACCTTTCGATATTTTGGAGAGGAAGGGGCCCATGGCCTATCGACTATCCTTGCCTGATTCTTTGAGGCGTATGCACGATGTTTTTCACGTATCTATTTTGATACATTATATTAGTGATCCTACACATTTTATTGACATGAGTTCCTTGTAGGTATCGGATGAGGGGGCACTCACAGTTGAGTCGATCCACATCCTGGATCATCGCATTCGACAGCTACGACATTGAACAGTAGATCAGGTCAAGGTCTAGTGGGACAACTATATTCCACACTCGACGACCTGGGAGGACACATATAATATGCACCAGCAGTTTCCATTTTTGTTTGATAGATAGACTTATGACATTGTGATACACATTATTTCGACACTTATATACTGTGAAACTTCGGGATGAAGTTCAGACCAAGAGGGGGTGTATGTAACATCCCGCTCTTGTGCGCACTGAGCGAACTTATTTTTTGAGGAAACTTGCTTGCAAGTGATCCAAATTATTATACTATCAATCATTTGATTATGATTATGAGGTGTTATGGGTTGATGAAATGTTGTTTTGATGCATTGACATAGACAGGTGCTATTGACTCGATTATACTGAGTGTGCAGGATTTTGGACCTCGAGGATGAAAAGGCATTGATGGAACCCCTTGGACTTCGAATCGAGTCAGGGAGTGGACTATTGGGGTTTGATTGTTGTATATATGATATTTTTCCATCTGATTAGATGCTATGATTATGGATATATTTCTGACATGATTCATTGAGGATGCAGGCTGATGATAGCTTTCCAACCATACTCACATGTGGAGTAGAGGGGTCATGCACAACTACCAGAGAGGTTGAGGGAGAGGTGTGGACAACAGCCCTGTCACAGCCTACTAGTACTCCTACCGTGGCTTGAACTATAGGTTAACAACTACCTAGTTCGAGAAGACCCACGATGTCGTGACAGCAGACTGCGATAGTCGCTCACGATGATTCTAAGGGGCGCGCAATAAGGCAGGGGTCTTATTCCTTAGAGGCCCTTAGTCTCCCACAAGATCACCTGGTGGAGTATTGACTCCAGGGGTTTTTGATGTCTACCAATTTATTCAAGAGGCAAGTGGCACCCTTGGAGTACGTGGTGCGTCCTGAAGGGCACATCGCGCACGAAAAATGGAAAGAGGCGAGTGGCACCCTTGGAGCACGTAGTGCATCCTGAAGGGCACGTCGTGCAGGAGAAACAAAAAGAGGCAAGTGGGGCCCTTGGAGAACCTAGTGCATCCTGAAGGGAACGTCGCATTGTTAATTAATAAAATGAATCAACCTAGATGGCCTTAGGATGAGTAATGTGATAAGAAAAATTTAAAACAATTCCCCTCATAAAATGTCGCCCAGCCTCGAAAATTAAAATCTAGGTCTAGGTGAAACTTGTAGTAAAAGAAAAATATGTTTGAAAAAATAAAAATGAAAATAAATAAATAATAATGATAATCATTATTAACCATGTGACGAGAAAGGGGTAAGCAATTCATTAATTTATAAAAAAAAAAAGAAAAAACTTTTGGGGGATAAAATTTAAAAAGGGGGAAATGGGGAAATAATTGTTTTGTCTCATATGTTAATTAAAAATGTATTAATTAAAAAGGAAAAAGGTTAAAAGTTAATTTTCTACACCTCCCAATTTGAGTTTTAAATGAAAAGGGAAAGAGGGAAATTTAAAAGAATTAGGAAACTAGGAAAAAGAGGGAAACATAAAAAGAAAGGGAAACACAAGGAAAAAGCAGAAAGTCTAACTTAGTAAGGTATATAGCATTTAAGAACTTTCTAAATTAAACTCAACTAGTAAATTAGTAAGGGGAAAAGTCATTAAAACTAGTAAGGGAATATGGGGACACCTAGGAGCGATTCTAGGAATGATTTTAGATGGGTGAGGGAAATAGTGGTAATTAATTAATTAAGGAAATTAATTTATGGTGCAATGAATGGGATCGGTGACACATATACGGGAAGGATTATTATGAATTAAATTATTGAACAATAAATTAAAAGGGATTTTGGGAAAGTAATTGACTTAGAAAATCTATTTAAAGGAGGGAGGAGAAGGATGATGGGGGTATTATGTTATGCGTAATGTTACACTGCATAAATTTATACTTGATTGACTTAGCTTGTGGGAGTTGGGATACCCATCTCGGTGAGGAGTGGTAGCTCGGCCTTGCGAGGTGAGCTGGGAGCTAGTTGATTCTTTGGTTAGTGTGTGTGGCCCCTTTGCAGCTCGGGGGGCTAAGGGGGAAGAAGATTACCCCTAGCTTTGGCTGGGAGGTACCGGTGAAGTCTCATCGGTCGACAAGTGGGAATTGCACGGTGCGTGCGGGAAAACAACTCAGAGTGGGCGACTTGGGCTATGGTACGTTTCCTTTAATTTTGCATGATAGATTATTAGAATACTTACACTTTTAGTTCTGTATTTGTTTGGGTAAAGAAAATGACGGTCTTAGCATTTAGTTGATAACTGAATCTTCCCATAGTCATAAGCTCATCGTTGATTGATTCCCTTGGCTTCGATCCCTGCATGTCTTGGCCATCCTATGGTTTTATTGATTTGTGATGATTTGTGGTTTATATTTTGGGCCTTCATCCCTAACTCATCAGTCCACACATGAGCAGTTGGCCAGGAGACTGATCTACGGTCATCACTTCGGTGTTAATAGACCTATGGATCTAAACGCCCTGCTTTTATGTGCATGGATGGTGAGCGAAGGATGTTCTTGCCAGTCGTCTAGCCTTACTGGTTGTTCCAGGTAGTGTGTTGTCTTGCGCCTTGATGCGATTAATTAACCCTGCAATTTATTGGTTGATGGCGAAATTTTTTTTAGCTCTGCATTTTTATATAATGCTAGATGAATTTATTTCTTTGTTTTTACTTATTGCTAGAAACTCAAATCTGCGTCGTGATCCCTCCCCGCAAACTTAACTCTATGTTGTTTGATGGCATTTTTCTCTGCGTGTTTTTTTTATATATACCTCTGCACTTTAATGGTTGATTATGATTTGAGTCGGCATTATGTCCTCTTGTCCGATAGTCCCTTTTGGCTATCACCACGATGTGTTGGTGGTTGACAGTTATGTATAACCACAGTTTTAATTCTTTCCCAGTTGTAAGTTGTAGTTGACAGTCGGATTGTAGTTTTCTTATTGTTTTTACCATTGCATAAGTACTGCCTTCATTTGCTTATCCCAACTTTGAAGTCATTCTTGTTGGGGTGATTTTACCCATCTTTGGGCTACTACAGAACCCATTTTTTTCACTGTTCTTAAATTCTCTGCAAGTCTTTAAGTGAAGGTGATTTGCGCCTATGATTTTATACACCTGGCCAACGATTTTTTTCATTACAATTTAACCTGTTTTGGGGGGCGAAATTGGGCCTGCAACTCTAACCACCTGGCCAACGATTTCTGTGGAAATTAAAATTGTTTATGAAGGTGAATTTGGCACTGAAGTTTTATTGATCTATGACTGTCTTCTTTTTGAGAAACATGAATCACGGGCCAACAATGGTACAGTTGTATGGCAACAATTTCTAATTTCTATGTGATAGAGATTTGATGTCTGACAACATTTTGTGTAATATTGGTGTAATGTCATGTCTGACCTTTATGATATAGATTCGGTGATGTAATGTTTAGAATTGGATGAAGGCCTATGATATTCCATTGCCATATGTGTTGGCATAGCCAGAATTGTCCTTGGGTGTTAGTATAGAAATTAAAAATGCATATTTTATTAAAATAATCCGAGTCCCTTTTTTTTTTACTTGGAAAAGGTTTTTGATAGTTTCATTAACAACAAAATAGTTTATTAGAACAACATTTGAACCTCTGTGATTCTGGCCTTTAATCTCTGCGATTAATCTCGCTCGTTTAGCATTTTAATCTATGTGATTTTACTTATTACCTGTAGAGGTTACCGTCTTGGGAATGTGTTTGCAATAAACCATCCCTGCGTTGAATGTGTTGTCATTTATTTTATTCCTGAGTTTAATAGTAATTATCTCACACCATCATTAACATATTGACGGTGAAACATTATAATGACAAACCCCTTTTATTGGCTAGAAGATAGCATTCTTATTTACACAGAGATGCATTGCGATTTCTACCTTTAAAATTGCTATCTGTTACCCATGCGTTTTACTTTACCTGACAACATTCTTAATTGGATTTATTAATTCTGGACAATGTTCCTCGTTTTCTTGATTAGTAATGATAATTAATGTGGTAGGATATAGTTAATATTAACATCAAGTGTGCATTGATTATCCTGATATAACATTTAATATTAAAACAACAAGATAGCATTAAAATTTTGAATTGATGATTATTTTTTTTAACCACAAAACCGCATCAAATTAGCTTGCTTAAATGGCATAGGCATTTCTTAGCAGTACTTTTTAATGTTAATAGACAACTTTTATTGGGTACGGTTAGTATAGATAGACAACATGTGGTAATTTAATGTGTTTATAAGTGTTTCATTGTTGCATTCTGCATTGATGTAGTTAATGTTGTTGTATGATGTCAATTGCTAGTTAGATTGTAATTTTGGAATTAATTTAGAATTGCCCATTTAGATCTTAATTAATGATTAAATGAGATTGTGATAATGTTAGATTGATTGTAATAATATCTAAATTGTAAATTTTAGACTTGCGAATCAGATTTGTTTAAGGATTAAATTAGAATTGCAATCTATTAACTAGTAGTAGTACTCACTTGCTAAAATTTGATATGTTTTTAATGCTAATTGATATATAGTGGTTGTCTAAATTGGTAATTTAGACTAGCTAAAATAGAACTGGATATCATGTTAAGTTAGGTTTGTAAATCACTGACTATTTGTATTTTAGACTGGGTAACTTAGATCTGTTTTTAACGCTAATTTAGATCGTAAGTATTGACTAGTTGAGACTTGATAAAAGGGTTGGGTTGTTGACATAGTCATGTATTGGCTTGTGTCTTCTCTTGTTGTCATCCTCTGGTGTCTCGTTGACCTGATGTTTGGGTATGGGCATGGTTTTCTTATTGGTATTTGGATCCTAGTGTGTCGGGTTATCCAAAGTCCTCGGTCCAGATAGGATGTGTTGTGCCAAGGTTATTAACACTTCTATCATCTGGTGGTGGCATGATTCCTGATGAGGAGATCATGGAGTGCCCTATTGGAGAGCGGCGAATGATAACTGAGCTGGAGGTGGGGCCTTCTGTGTGAGTGTCGTTGAGTGTTGTAAGTTTTCTTTGGCACATGGGTTGAACACCTTCAATCATTTGGTTCGTGCGCCTTGAGGTTCTAGTCTTTATTCGTCAAGTTCGTTGTGTCGGGATAGGGATGTTGTCTCGTATCTTGTAGGTGTGGTCGTGATGCGTCGGGAAAGTAGTCATTTTCTCCTTGTTGTTCTATGCATGTTTTGCCCAGTTTCCCTTGTGTGGAGTCATAGTTGGTTGTTGCCTGGACTATGTGCTTGCATTCATTGTCAGTGTTGTGGTTAAATTTTTGTTGTCATTGCCTTCTTTCCTTTTAACGAAAAAAAAAATTGCACTTGTGCTTCGCTCGTAGTCGTAACGATGGGGTCGTTACAATAATAAATGTGTTGATATGGAGAATCTAAAGTTCTTAACTATATACTTATTTGATATCCTATTCTTAGTTTCCTTGTCTTTGTATCTATCTAATTTCTCTTCAAAGTAAAACAAAGACAGACAAAAATGAAGGTCACTTTTAAAAATTCATATGTCAACTGTTCTGATAGGATGATAGGCATTCATGTATTATATTTTTGTTTGAACCACATCTATGATAGGATGTGTATTCAACTGTTTCTTATATAGGGAGAGACTAGGCCCATTTCAACGATTTCCAGTGAATGTAAGACTCTGCCTAGAATTAGGGAACGACCAGAAATAAGGACCAAGTGCTTGGAATTGAGAAGAGATAATAGGCACATAAAGACTATAGAAAAACTTGAGAGGGAACAATTGTCCTCTACAGAAATCCAACGAAAATCTACCCAGGTTCGCTCAACAATGATGACTGAGTTTGTGCTTTAAAAATGAAATATCTGTTTAGATTGAAGATTTAAAATTGAAACATGAAAAAATAATTTAATGGAGGATTTAATAGTTTTTAAGATATTATTTCTATGGTTAATTGGTTTGGTCATATATTTTCTAATATCAATCAAGCAATTCCATTTTCCCTACGATTGATGTAGTTGTACTGCAAAAAAATCGAAGTAAATTTCTAAGGGTTTATTATTTAGGAGAAGCCTTTATGTGAGAAATTAGACTCCCCGGTGAAATTTTTTATAAAAATATTATGCCTAAGAATATAGACGTTTGATGTCAAATATTACTATATCCATATAAACGGTCTCTCATTCTAGAAATGAAACTGAAACTACTACCCTAAACTATCTCTCAATCTAGAAATGAAATTGAAACCATTGGTCCTTACTTTGTTGTTGTCACCTATGTTGTTTCCTTGTTTTCTTGCTTTGTATCTATTTTTGAAAACCTCGCCTTCTTTGCTCGCTTTGTGTCTATTTTTTATAACATTGAAACCTAATTTGTTGAATATTTCATTGGGTAAAGATCCAAACTTTACAATTAGTATTAAATCGCTCATACATTACTACCAATACTTTGACAATTTTGTACTTGCAAACACTAAATATGAATAAAAATCATATATCTTATTAATGAATTATAGTTGTATGTAGTTTGTAATTCGGGACGCCAATCTCAATTGTAGGTTCGGGATTTTTCAAAGTTTGACCAACAACTTTAACCAACCAACAACTAGTTATTGCATATTCAAGATCACTTTGTTAGAGCACCTAGTCGGTGCGGTAAGGAGGACATCCACAAGATAGAGAATGATAAGAAGTATAAGGTGTAGAATTATTTAAAGTAGAAGTGTCAATGCATTGGCATTGACAACATAAGTGGTAATACATTGAAACTTAAAACTTAGTTTATAATGAAAAAAATGCATTGTATCTTGATGCAGGAGCATCCACACGAGCATCTACAACTCATCAAGCGAGCCAGCATGGAGCGGAGAACAGCTGGACAGGCACCAGCACATACATTTTTGAATTTCTTTGAAAATATTTTTGCGTCGTCGTTTGAATGAAGGCATTCATAAGAAGCACACTCGTACTATATAATGGATAAGAAGGCATTTAATAGTTTTAATGCTATTAGATAGAAATTAACTGTAGATTAGACAGTTTGCTTTTGAGAGGGAAAACGGAATATATGCACCCTCCGTTGTATTATTGTAACGCATTCATATTATTGAGGATTATTCAGCATTAGCATTCAGGAGAGAGAAGCAAGAAGAGCAAGCAGAGAACTGCTGAAGGATCCCCATGTACAGATATTGAATTAATAGGAAAGCTTTGATTAAATTCCATGGCTGTGATTATTCTCTGTGTCTTGTTGATTTTATGCGTTGCATATTTGCTTCTTGTTTTTCCTATTGTCTATATGATGCATATGTGATTGCATGGCAGGTTAGAAACCTGAGAGAATGAGGAAATAAGTTCTAAATTGTTTCTCTGTATGAGCCAGGAGATTCCTGCATAGAGTGCAGTTGAATTCCTCCGCATAGAGTGCGTTGAGGAGGCCAAGCAGTTGAACCCTTGTTCTCATTTTGCCCAGAGTGAATTATGTTAACCGGACCATGCAGGTGAAGTGCAGGGCGGACTGGAGTCTCAGTAGCAAGCCTGAGAAGAGAAGAGCAGGAGGACCGTGGTTAAATTCCATGGACATGTTTATTTTCTGTGTGTTGTTGGCTTTATGCCTTTGCATTTTTGCATCCGGTTACTTACTTCTTTCATATGTTGCTTATGTGATCTTATGGAAGAATTGAGCTCAGAGTGGTTCTGAGTGAAAAGTGGCGAAAGCTCAGGAGGGAGAGTTCCTAGCTAGTATTGTGGAACAAGTCCAGGGGAAGCCCGAACGGGAGAAGTTTCGTTGCGAAGAACTCCTCAAGAGGAAGAGAATCGATGACTTGAATTCCTGAAAAGAGTAAANTGCATCCGGTTACTTACTTCTTTCATATGTTGCTTATGTGATCTTATGGAAGAATTGAGCTCAGAGTGGTTCTGAGTGAAAAGTGGCGAAAGCTCAGGAGGGAGAGTTCCTAGCTAGTATTGTGGAACAAGTCCAGGGGAAGCTCGAACGGGAGAAGTTTCAGAGCGAAGAACTCCTCGAGAGGAAGAGAATCGATGACTTGAATTCCTGAAAAGAGTAAATCTGTAAGCGCAAGAAGAACCTGGTTGCTATCGCACATCGACATATCGGGGTTGGCGAGTGCAAGAGTTGCATGCACGTCGATATCGCGGGTGGCGATTTCCAGTTTCCGTGGAAGCGCCGACTTTCAGAGGAATGCGTGGCACGTAATCTCAGGACGTCAGGTCTCGGGAGTTGAAGGGAAAGAAATTGGCCTCAATAGTCGCGAACTCGCGAGGGGCGAGATAGCGATACTTGGGTATCGGCGACTCGGGATCTCGGAAGTCGAAGTGAATTTATTTTGGACTCGTGGGAAGCGAAGCTACGAGATCGCGAGATCGTGAGTTTCAGCATCTCGGCACGTCGGGTATCGGGAGTTGACATCCGAGTGATTGGGAGCACGAAAGGCGAAGTGTCGATCTCCCTGAGCAGAGAAAGGAGAGTATATAGAGGAGTGAGCTGTGGGTTGCGAACTTCCGATAAGGAGAGAGAAGAGACTTGGAACTCTTCGGCCCATAAAGAGTAAGAAGGTCCTAGTGGGCGCGACTTGTCGTCGGGGCAGGTGGCACCAAGAGTGGTATCAAGGCCCGGCTAAGAAGTTCTCTTTGTTCAGGTAACAGAGAGAAGAGGATTTCAACATGCCTCCGAGGAGAGAAAGGCAGTCACCTGATCGTGAGGATAGGGATGCCCAAAGAAGGGGTAGGCCGGCAGGGAATCCAGAAATGGAACGTCAAATACGAGATCTCAGGGAAAGACTCGAGGAAATGGAGACCACCCAGAGGCATGGAGAAGGTGCAGTAGAGTTCAGCGATTCCGAGGTTGAAGAGGAAGCTGGACATGACGCAGAGGAGGTCTCAGCAGAAGACACATCAATAGAGAGATTGATCAGAGCCATTTCGAGGATGAGCTCAAAGACAAAGATGGACATTCCCGTCTATGAGGGAAGTCTGAATGTTGAGGAGCTGCTGGATTGGATCCGAGCACTCGACACCTACTTCGATTACGAAGATATCGAAGAGAACAAGAAGGTAAGGCATGCTGTCACAAAGCTGAAGGGACATGCAACCTTATGGTGGGACGAGCTACAGGCAGATAGACGTTCCAAAGGCAAACAAAAGATCAAGAGCTGGGATCAGATGATTGCCAAGATGAAGGTGAAATTTATCCTGAGGGATTACCAGATCACTCTGTTCAGACGCATGCAGAACCTAAGATAGAAGATGATGACGGTGAAGGAGTACACCGAGGAGTTTTACAGGCTCAACATTCGAGCTGGTCATCGGGAGAGTGATGACGAAAAAGTGGCGAGATACCTGAATGGTCTCAGGTACGACATTCAGGATGAATTGAGCATGGTCACCATCCGAACAGTTGAGGATGCGTACCAGATGGCTCTGAAAGCCGAAGAGAAGATGAACCGCAAGCAGGGACAACGAGGGTGAGGCAGAAGCCAGCCCAGAGGCAAAGTCGTTGCCCAAGAAAAAATGCAGAAGCCGAAGGAGGATTGGAAGAGGCCTCAGGGAAAAGCTGAAAGAGGTGGAACCTCACAACAAAGGTAGCAATATACTGAGCCGAGGAGGCAGCATGCAAAACAGGGTGGCGGATACGCTGATGCCAACACTTTTCCTCGTAACCGAGGTAGAGGAAGAGGCCATGGGGGAATTATCACATGTTTTACATGTGGAAAGGACGGACATAAAGCCATTGACTGTCCAGACAGGAAGGTGGACAGAAGTGAAACTCACGTCGCTGAGGCGCAGAGGCATGACGTGGAGGATGAAGACACTGGAAGTGGGAAGTCACTGACGGTGCATAAGGTCCTTTTGAAACCTGAGAAAGAGGTGGAGGACACAGCTCAAAGATGCAGACTATTCTGGACGACTTGCAAGACCAAGGGTTAGAAATGCAAGGTCATAGTGGACAGTGGGAGCACAGATAATCTCGTTTCAACTGAGATGGTGGAAAAGCTGGAGCTGAAAATGAACAAACACCCGAGTCCATACAAAGTGACATGGCTGCAGAAAGGACACTAGGTATGTGTTACGAGACAACGCTTGGTTGAGTTTAAAATGGGTGATTATAAAGATGAAATTCTATGTGATGTCATTCCCATGGATGTCTATCATGTATTATTAGGAAGGCCATGGTAGTTTGATAGAAATGTTGTTCATGATGGGAGGATGAACACATATACCTTGGAGAAGGATGGGAAAACACATACATTGCTTCCGATGAAAGATAAGAAGGTGGAGCCGGAAGTAACCAGCACGATACTTCTCATGAGTGGAAAAGAACTTCTCACAGAGCTGGAGAAGGATGAGGATCCACAATTCTTTGTTGTCAGGAAACCGAGAATTTGTCCTGACAAGCACAAGAGTGGACGACTTGCTGGACGAGATTCAGGAACTGCTGGGAGAGTTCGTTGATATCATCATGGACGAACTACCTCGTTCGTTTCCACCGATGAAGAATGTGAGTCACCAAATTGACCTCATACCTGGAGCAAGTCTACCAAATAAGGCAGCATACAGATTGACACCTCAGGAGAACGAGGAGGTAAAAAGGCAGGTGCAGGATCTGCAGGATAAAGGACTGGTCAGAGAGAGTCTTAGTCCATGTGTTGTTTCGACAGTGCTGAGTCCGAAGAAGGATGGAGGCTGGAGAATGTGTACAGACTCCAGGGTGATAAACAAGATCACCATCAGGTACAGATTTCCACTGCCAAGGATGGACGACTTGATGGATTGCCTGAGCGGGGCCAATTATTTTTCAAAAATAGATCTCAAGAGTGGATATCATCAGATCCGGATGAGAGAGGGAGATGAATGGAAGACGACATTCAAAACAAACGAGGGTTTGTACGAGTGGTTGGTCATGCCGTTTGGGTTGACAAATGTGCCAAGCACGTTTATGAGGCTGATGAATGAAGTCCTGCGGGAATTCATCGGCAAATTTGTGGTCGTATATTTAGACGACATACTGATTTTCAGCCAGACTAGGGCTGAACACTTGAGGCATTTGTCCATTGTAATGAGAAGGCTACAGCAGGAGACGCTACTAATCAATTTGAAGAAGTGTTCCTTCATGCAGACAGAACTCATTTATCTGGGTTTTGTGATTTCGACAAATGAACTAAAGATGGATCCTGAGAAGGTTGAAGTAATCAGGAATCGGCCATCACCGAGGAATGTTTTTGAGGTAAGGAGCTTTCATGGTTTGGCAAGCTTCTACAGAAAGTTCATTCGAAATTTCAGTGGGATTAGTGCCGCAATGATGGACACTATGAAAAAGTGGCATAGGGTTTTCCATTGGATAGCAGAGGCTGAGCGGAGCTTCAATCTGTTGAAGCGGAAGATTACCGAGCAGCCAGTGTTAGTGTTACCAGATTTTCAGAAAACCTTCCAAGTGAAATGTGATGCCAGTGGGTATGCTGTTGGAGGGGTTTTGAGTCAAGATGACAGACCTGTGGCATATTACAGCGAGAAGCTGGATGATGCAAAGCTGAAGTACTCCACGTACGATAAAGAGTTCTATGCCATCATTCAGGCATTAAAGAAGTGGAGACATTATTTGATACCCAAGGAGTTCGTGTTATACAACGACAATCATGCATTGCAGTTCGTGAGTCAACAGGAGAAGTTGAATCAGAAGCATGCGAAGTGGGTAGAGTACATGCAAAATTTCACGTTTGTGATCAAGCACATCTCGGGGACTGCGAACAAGGTGATTGATGCCTTGAGCAGGAAGTGCTTGTTGCTGCAGGAATTCAGGGTCAAGACTATGGGTTTTGAGAATCTGAAAGATATGTATGCAGGTGATGCAGACTTTGGCGAGGCATACAAAGTAGTCGAGAACCCAGTTCTCAGGGATAGGAGTCCGTGGATTGACTACCTGATCCAGGATGGATTGCTTTTCAAAGGCAATCAGTTATGTATTCCAGATTGCTCTATGAGAGAGAATTTGGTGAAGGAAAAGCACAGTGGAGGCTTAGCAGGTCATTTCGGACATGAAAAAACATTCGCCAAGCTGAGCGAATCGTATTATTGGCCAGGCATGCGGGCAGATATTAAACGGTTTGTTGACAGGTGTAGGATATGTCAACATGCAAAAGGCCGAAAGCAGAACACAGGGTTCTATCAGCCGTTACCTATACCCGAGAGGCCATGGGAAGCCATTAGCATGGACTTTGTGTTGGGTTTACCGAGAACACAACGAGGAGTTGATTCCATTTTTGTAGTGGTGGACAGGTTTTCGAAGATGGCACATTTCATACCGTGTCATAAGACCAGCGATGCAACCCACATCGCGAACTTATTTTTCAAAGAGATCGTGCGATTGCATGGATTGTCGAGGAGCATAGTCTCGGATCGGGACACGAAGTTCATAGGTCATTTTTGGAGGACGCTATGGAAAAAGCTGGGGACTGACTTAGCTTTCAGTTCTGCTTACCATCCGCAAACAGATGGGCAGACAGAAGTGGTNTGCGTACAACGATTCGGTGAATCGAAGTACAGGTAAGAGCCCGTTCCAAATTTTGTATGGGACACAGCCAAGAGGAGTTTCTGAGCTCAGGGAGTCAGAATAGGCTGAAACTAGCAGCGGAAGAGTTGAGGAATTCGCTGAAGCAATGAAACAACTTCACGCGGAGGTGAAGCAGCGACTGCAGAAGGTGAATCAGGAATATAAGCNCCTTTGCGTTTTTTCTTCCGGTTACTTACTTCTTTCATATGCTTCTTATGTGATCTTATGGAAGAATTGAGCTCAGAGTGGTTCTGAGTGAAAAGTGGCGAAAGCTCAGGAGGGAGAGTTCCTAGCTAGTATTGTGGAACAAGTCCAGGGGAAGCTCGAACGGGAGAAGTTTCAGAGCGAAGAACTCCTCGAGAGGAAGAGAATCGATGACTTGAATTCCTGAAAAGAGTAAATCTGTAAGCGCAAGAAGAACCTGGTTGCTATCGCACATCGGCATATCGAGGTTGGCGAGTGCAAGCGTTGCATGCACGTCG
>SNQJ01S0009777.1:80972-114026 GCA_010110895.2 Picea sitchensis | reverse complement strand
AAAAGCACTTTTGGCATGTTGATTTGAATGGCTTGGATTATGTAACCTATTCTTTGCCGCGTGACAGTGGTGCTTAGGATGGGTAAACTTGATCAAATGAACCGTTTCTTTAGCTACCTTTGTCTCTACCTTTTTTGAGAATGGGAGAATGGAAAGAACACTAACCTTAACACTTCACCAAAAATAATTAAAAACAATTAAAAAACAATGCAATCGATTCCTAATAGAACTTTTGGACATGGGACAAACTACCAAATAAACAAAATATAGGTAGCCTAATGGCCAACATATTCTCACCTATGCCGAAAACTGGGTCTTCTCTAAACCTTATGTAGTCCATGGGTTGATATTGATGTGGCCATAGCTTGCTTCTTTAGAAGTGATATTGATGTGTCCATAGCTTGTTGCATCAAAAGCATTGTGCGTTTTTCTATCGTTGTAGTTGAAGAAGAACAATGGCATGTGAGATGAAATATTTTGCACTTAGTCCATCTTAAAAGCTTGTCCAACTACTTTTAAGAAGCAATGAATTCTCCAACGACGTTCTTTCCCAAAGTATCCAATCAGGAATCACCAACTCTATTAACCAATAGAAACAATATCCATATCCATCATAGACTATATATATATATTTCCCTCGAAGTAATTTTATTTCAATAAAGAAAGAAAATTACATTCTGCATATGCACCTTAAAATGTGCATTTCGATAGGAGCCAAGGAATGGCTTGTGCATATGTATTTTCTCCAACAAATAGAGAAATGATTTGTAATTTTCTGATTACAATGCATGCTTGAGGCCATAAGTTTTACCAAAACAGGCTTGTGTCCATGTTCCATTTTTCGCATAGCATAAGCATGATCCACAAAGGTCCCTGTATCAGAGACATAACATGTATCATGATCATAATGTCTCTTGTCAAGGAGCACCTTAAAGTGTATTCTTTGAAAAAAAAACCACAGCAGAGCCAAGAGCATATATCCTAGTCAAAAGGTCTCTTATCAAGGAGTGCCAAACAATGTTGTCTTTGCAAAAAAAACCCTCAACATTAGTCGAGAGTTCTAGTGTAGAGGGGGATCCATAAAGGGCCGATGGTAGAACTCAAAAAGGTTTCCATTATCTTCTTCTCTGATCATGCACTGCCAAGAGCATCTTCCATTAGAAATTCAAATCTCCAAGGATGCGACCATAAAAGAAAAAGAAACGAGGGGGGAGCCAGCCGATAGGAAATCATGTGTGTGGCTACAATCAAGTCCAATGTCTATCCAACATCGTGGACATGAGGGAATGATCAAGGCTCTCGTGGGTTTCTTATCCATTCATGTTTACTTCCATCAAATGATCAATGTACACTAGTGATCGAGTAATACGAGCAAAGGAAAGAGGAGAAATCGATAGGTCATCCCTTAGATTTTGGGTTTCCATTACGCTCACCTTCAGACCTGTGAGATAAGATGAATATTGTGTGAATGTCAAATATCATGGGAATTGAGCCAAAACCATTTGACCCGAAGACATATGTTGAAGAGAAAGAGGAAACTTTTGAGACAAGTGTTGGTCCTTGGAAATCACACATTTTACAATTCCATTTAACAATTTTTCACTCAATTTATGCTTTCATCCCCATACCTTTCATCACTCATATTTCCATATTTTTGAATTTCTACCTTAAATGAACTTCACGTGACATGTATACTAAAATGGTTGAATTTCAGTTAACTTTCAAGGATCCTCTATATCGGTAACTCTCAGGGACCCTTTATTTCTGCAATTTCCAGGGACCCCATGTTCTGGTAGTTCACCATTTATTTTTTAGAAAATAGTTTGACCAAGTTGTGGTTCATAAACACTGATTTGGGAACATAGATCTCATGAAATATGATGTTGTTTTCCTATTCAAACAAACTTAGACTAAATACATTGATTATGATGAGGTTCACATGTTTAGGATGTAAGATTTGTTGGTTGCAAACAAATCCACTTATTTAGGATCTGGTCTCATCTTGGTATAACACCTTTCCTTTTGGGAAAGAGAGGCTCTATGTATAAATAAGAGAGCATATCAGTCATTGACGACATATAATAGATAGATATAGCTTATAATAAAAAGGATATGCAATGGAAGGATTGCATTCAAGATCATGTAATCATTGTAATCTCTTGATGTTGGAATAAATAACCTTTGTTGCAAATCCAAAGTTCTCTCTTGTAGTCTTTCTTGGCAGTTTGTGCCAAGAGAGGCTGGCCCCCCTCTATATGATATACACTACCCAAATAGTTCCTTTAATTATAGAAACTGTTCATTTCATTTATTGTTCATTTATTTCTGTGATTTCATTTATGTCAAGTGTGTACAAGGGTAAATTGAATCGAATGAACATCTTTAAGGTGTTGACAATTTGGTGCAACCTTCCCCACTCCTTGGAGGAACGATCGCTCTCACCAGGACCTCCTCTAACCTTGGCCCGTAGAGCTTGAATGCTCTTCTAATTCCCTGTCGGGAATTCTTCACCCACAGTAACTCCTTTCTGACCTTCCTAAAAAATCAGGAAATCGAACTTCATGAGTTCGCGAATCCTGTGGTCGCGTGTTGCTCACCTTGCTATTCCTCGAAGTTCGATACGGGTCAATGTTGACTTCCCTCCGCTATCGGGACTTCTCCCTGTCGGGAAATCGCTACGCGTGATGTCAACGAGTCGAAACTCCTACCTTCAAACCCCCGATGTGGCAATTCTCCGATGACACCTGTCCTTGTTTCAACACTTGGGCCCCACACACCCGTGGCGATCGAGAAATCGTTGATCGGGAATTCACGATTTCCACGGCACCGTTTCACAGGACCTCCCAAGTCCCGAACCCCAAACTCCGATAGCACGTGCGTCGTCTCCTCACCACGTCACTTCCTCTCTCCTCTCTTTCGGGAATCGCGGGATTGTGATTTCACTAGTCACAATTCCTTTGCATTGGGAAACCCCGAATGCCGAACCCCGACCTCACGGGATCTGATGCCACCTGTCCTTATAATGATTGACGGCTCCAATTAAATCGGGAAATCACCAATCACAATTTCAGAGAGTATGAAACTCTTGCCTCCGGGAAACCCGATATGCCGAATCCCCATGGCTCTTGGTTCACCCCTGCGCCTACGGACTAAAACCCTCGCAACTTTTCTGAGATCTCACGATCGTCGGGTCTTCGCGAATTCTCCCCTGCAAGACCGGTCGTCAATTTATCCTCCTTGAGGAATCCTTCAGCTTCCAAGCTCCTCCCGGTTCGAACCTTCTCCTGGGTCCTCTCCCTGGACTCACGAAGGAACTATTCCTCCTGAGCTTGTCAACTCTGATTTATTCGGAAAATTTGTGCACACTGTTCGTGCTCGACCTTCAACAACTCTCGAAGTGTTGAGTCTTCCAAACTCTGGGCACTTGCAGCCACAGTAAATCCCTGCCTTCCTGTACTCAGACTAGCTACTGAGACTTCAATTTCGGCCTGCACTTCTCCTGCACATCTCTATCAAACCCAATCAATTTATGGGTGAACGCGAATAAGAGATTAACTGTTGAGCCTCATCAACGCACTCTATGCGGATGAATTCGACTTCACTCTATGTAGGAATCTCCCGGCTCAAACAGAGAAACAATTGAAACTCATACTCTTCTATCTCAAACTTCAGTTAAACTCCTGAAATCACATGCACAACATATTCCAAGAAATTGCATACAAAGAAAACATACATTCAAGGACATATGAGCATTATACACAGAGAAACAACACCAAGCATGAAATTGAATCATAGACTCTCTTCTATTAATTCAAAACCACCTGTACATGGGTGTTCTTCACAATTTCTCTGCTTGCTCTTCTCTTCTGAATGCTTGATGATAATACAATGTACAAAGGAGGGTGCCTATATGCCGTTTTCCCTCTCGAATTCTACAACTATAAAATCTACAATTAATTCCTATCTAACAGCATTAAATCTATTAAATGTCTTCCTATCTACTTAGGACAAGAGCTTAAAGGCTCAAGGTCCCCTTTACAATACAAGTGCGCTTCTTTAAATATGACTTCATTAAAGAACGACGCAACAACCTCCAAAGCATTTCAAAACTGATATAGGCATTGTCCAGCTGTCCTTTCTACTCCACGCGCTGGCTCGCTTGATGAGTGAGCGATGCTCTTGCATCATACTCCTCGTCTTGAAAAATATTCATGGGCTCCTGTCCATGAGCTCCTGCACGGTTTTTCCATGCCTCTGTATGACTACTTCAGTCTCCCAGCTAGCATCCTCCACTGGGTGGTTCTTCCATTTCACCAGGTATTCAAAATACTGCCTTCGCCTGGTCTTCCTACCTGCTCGCTTGTCCAGTATGCACTCCATATGTGGCTTCTCTGCTACCGGCATCTACTTCTGCCACTGGACCACTGGTTCCTCAGTTCCAGCCTCTTCTTCTCTGGTCTTGTATGGGTATAAATCCAAAACATTAAAAATCGGAGATATCCCGATGCCATCCGGCAACTCAATTTCATATGCATTCTCCCCGAATTTCTTCAGGACTCTGCACGACCCAATTTTCTTCATCTTCAGCTTGTTGTATGTTTCCCTCGGGAACCTTTCCTTCCTCAAGTGTGCGAGAACCATATCACCAACTTCAAACTGAAGTTGTCTCTTCCGCTGATCGACTCTGCACTTATACTCTTGATTAGACTCCTGCAGTCGTTGCTTCACCTTCACGTGAAGTTCTTCCATCGCCTCAGCGAACTCTTTTGTGCTAGCACTGCTAGTCGCGGCCTGTTCTGACTCCCTGAGTTCAGATATTCCTCTCGGCTGTGTCCCATATAAAATCTGAAATGGACTCTTTCCTGTACTCTGATTCACAGAATCATTGTACGCAAACTCTACCTGTGGCAACACATTGTCCCAGCTGCTATGGTGCTCAGTGCTCAGTCACCAAGCTTCTCAATAGATCTCCCAAACTCCTGTTGACCACCTCGGTCTGTCCATCTGTCTGCGGATGGTAAGCTGAACTAAAAGCTAAGTTAGTTCCTAGCTTCTTCCATAGCGTCCTCCAAAAATGACCTATGAATTTGGTATCCCTGTCCGAGACTATGCTTTTTGGCAATCCATGAAGTCTGACAACCTCTTTGAAAAAAAAGTTTGCGATGTGGGTCGCATCGTTGGTCTTCTGACACGAAATGAAATGTGCCATCTTCGAAAACATGTCCACCACCACAAAGTTGGAATCAACCCCTCTCTGTGTCCTCGGCAATCCCAGAACAAAATCCATACTGATTGCCTCCCATGGCCTCTCAGGTATGGGTAATGGCTGATAAAACCCTGCGTTCTGCTTTCGTCCCTTTGAATGTTGACAAATCCTGCATCTGTTAACAAATATTTTAACATCTTCTCGCATACCCGGCCAAAAATACGATTCGCTCAATTTCGCGAATGTCTTGTCGTGTCCAAAGTGACCTGCTAATCCGCCACAGTGCTTTTCCTTCACTAAATTCTCCCTCATGGAGAAATTAGGAATACATAACTGATTGCCTCTGAACAACAATCCCTCCTGGATCATATAATCTATCTAAGGACTTCGATCCCTGAGAACTGGGTTCTCGGCTGCTTCATAAGCTTCCCTGAAGTCTGCATCTGTAGCATACATGTCCCTTAGGTTCTCAAAACCCAAAGTTTTGACTGTGAACTCCTGCAACAGCAAACATTTCCTGCTCAAAGCATCAGCCACTTTGTTAGCAGTCCCTGAAATGTGTTTTATCACAAATGTGAAATTCTGCATGTACTCTACCCATTTTGCATGTTTCTGATTCAACTTTTCCTGTTGACTCACAAACTGCAACGCATGATTATCGTTGTATAGTACAAATTCCTTGGGTATCAAGTAATGCCTCCATTTCTTCAATGCCTGTATGATGGCATAAAACTCTTTATCATATGTGGAGTATTTTAGCTTTGCGTCATCCAGCTTCTCGCTGAAATATGCAACAGGCCTGTCATCCTGACTCAAGACCCCTCCTACAGCATATCCGCTCACATCACATTTCACTTGAAATGTCTTCTGAAAGTCTGGCAACACCAGAATTGGTTGCTCTGTTATCTTTCGCTTCAACAAATTGAAGCTCTTCTCAGCCTCTGTTGTCCAATGAAAAACTTTATGTCGTTTTTTCACAGTGTCCATCATTGCGGCGCTAATTCCACTAAAATTCCGAATGAACTTTCGGTAGAAACTAGCTAAACCATGGAAACTCCTCACCTCGAAAACATTTCTTGGTGATGGCCAATTCTTGATCAGGTCCACCTTCTCAGGATCCATCTTCAACTCATTCGCCGATATGACAAAACCCAAATAAATGAGCTCTGTCTTCATGAAGGAGCATTTCTTCATGTTGACCAACAGCTTCTCTTTCTGAAGTCTTCTCATCACAATGGCCAAATGCTTTAAATGTTCATCCCTGGTCTTACTAAAAATCAGTATATCATCCAGATACATGACCACAAATTTGCCAATGAATTCCCTCGGGACTTCATTCATCAGCCTCGTGAATGTGCTCGGCATGTTTGTTAAACCAAATGGCATGACCAGCCATTCGTACAAACCCTCGTTTGTTTTGAATGTTGTCTTCCATTCATCACCCTCTCTCATGCGAATCTGATGATATCCGCTCTTCATATCAATCTTCGAAAAATAATTTTCCCCACTCAGGCAATCCATCAGATCGTCCATTCTGGGTAGTGGAAATCTATACCTGATGGTAATTTTGTTTATCGCCCTAGAGTCTGTACACATTCTCCAGCCTCCATCCTTCTTCGGACTTAGTACTGTCGGAACAGCACACGGACTGAGACTCTCCCTGACCAATCCTTTGTCCAACAGATCCTGTACCTGTCTTTTGACCTCCTCATTTTCTTGGGGTGTCAACCTGTACGCTGCTTTATTCGGTAGACTTGCTCCAGGTATGAGGTCGATGTGATGACTCACACTCCGCATCAGTGGAAATGAACAAGGTAGTTCATCCATGATGATGTCAGCGAACTCTCCCAGCAGTTCCTGAATCTCGTCTAGTAAGTCATCCACTCTTGTGCTTGTCAGGACAATTCTTGGCTTCCTGACAACAAAGAATTGTGGATCTTCGTTCTTCTCCATCTCTGTGAGAAGCTCCTTCCCACTCATGAGAAGTATCGTGCTGCTTACTTCTGGCTTCACTTCCTTATCCTTTATCGGAAGAAACTTATGGATTATCCCATTCTTTTCCAAAGTGTATGTGCTCATCCTCCCATCATGAACAACATTTCTATCATATTGCCATGGTCTACCCAGCAATATATGACATACATCCATGGGAATAACATCACACATAATCTTATCATCATAATTCCCAATTTTAAACTCGACTAAAAATTGTTTAGTGACACTTACCCAGTGTCCTTTTTGTAGCCACGAGACCTTATATGGACTCAGGTGCTTAGTTGTTTCCAGCTCTAGCTTTTCCACCATCTTGGTCGAAACGAGATTATCAGTGCTCCCGCTGTCCACGATGACCTTGCATTTTCTGTCCTTGGCTGTGCAAGCTATTCTGAACAGTCTGCTCCTTTGCACTACGCTCTCCACCTCTTTCTCAGGTGTCAAAAGGAATTTATGCGTTCCAAGCGATCTTCTGCTGTCTACATCTTCTGTCTCAGCATCACGCCTCTGCACCTCAATGATGTGAGCTTCTCCTTTGTCCGGTTTCCTGTCTGGACAATTAACGGCTTTATGTCCATCCTTCCCACATGTGATGATTCCTCCTCTGCCTCAACCCCTACCTCTGGTACGAGGAAAAGTGTTTGCATCAACATAACCGCCACCCTGCTCTGTATGTTGCCTCCTCGGCTTAGCATATTGTTGCCTCTGTGAGGTTCCACCTCTTTCAAATTTACCCTGAGGTTTCTTCCACTCCTCCTTGGGCTTCTGGAATTTTTCCTGGGCAACTGCCTTGCCTCTGGGCTGACTCCTGCCTCACCCTCGCTGACCCTGTTTACGACTCAGCTTCTCCTCGGCTTTCAGAGCCATATGGTACGCGTCCTCAACTATTCGGATGGTAACCATGCTCAATTCATCCTGAATGTCGTATCTCCAACCATTCAAGTATCTCACCACCTTCTCATCATCGCTCTCACAATGACCTACTCGGATATTGAGCTTGTAAAACTCCTCGGTGTACTCTTTCACCGTCATCAACTTCTGCCTCAGGTTCTGCATTCGCCTGAACAGTGTGATCTGATAGTCTCTCGGGATGAATTTCTCTTTCATCTTCACGATCATCCTGTCCCAGCTTTTAATTTTCCATTTTCCCTTAGAACGTCTATCTGCCTGTAGCTCGTCCCACCATAGTGCTACATGTCCCTTTAACTTGGTAACATCATGTCTTACCTTCTTGTCCTCTTCAATATCCTCGTAATCGAAGTAGGTGTCAAGAGCTCGGATCCATTCCAGCAACTCTTCTGCATCCAGGCTTCCTTCATAGACTGGAATGTCCATTTTGGTCTTGGAACTCATCCTGGAAATGGCTTTGATCAACCGTTCTGTAGACGCATCTTCTGTTGTGACCTCTTCTTCGTGTCCAGCTTCCTCTTCCACCTCAGAATCGCTGAACTCTCTAGCACCAGCTCCGCATCTCTGTGCTATCTCCATCTCCTCAAGCCTTGCTCAGAGATCTCTCATCTAGCGCTCTATTTCTGGATTCCCTGCCGGCCTACCTCTTCTTCGCGCATCCCTATCTTCTCGATCAGGTGACTGCCTTTCTCTTCTAGGCGGCATGGTGTATTCTTCTTCTCTCCCTTCTCTGCTACAGAAAGCAAATACTACTCCTGCTCTGATACCACTTGGTGCAACCTTCCCCACTCCTTGGAGGAATGATCGCTCTCACCAGGACCTCCTCTAACCTTGGCCCGTAGAGCTTGAATGCTCTTCTAATTCCCTGTCAGGAATTCTTCACCCACAGTAACTCCTTTCTAACCTCCCTAAGAAATTAGGAAATCGGACATCGCGAGTTCGCGAATCCTGTGGTCGCATGTTTCTCACCTTTCTATTCCCTGAAGTCCGATACGGGTCAACGTTGACTTCCCTCCGCTATCGGGACTTCTCCCTATCGGGAAATCGCTACTCGCGATATCAACGAGTCAAAACTCCTACCTTCAAACCCCCGATGTGTCGATTCTTCGATGACACCTGTCCTCGTTTCGACACTTGGGCCCCACACACTTGTGGCCATCGGGAAATCGTCGATCGAGAATTCACGATTTCCACGGCACCGTTTCACAGGACCTCCCAAGTCCCGAAACCCGAACTCCGATATCACGTGCGTCGTCTCCTTGCCATGTCACTTCTTCTCTCCTCTCTTTCGGGAATCGCAGGATCGCGATTTCACCAGTCGCAATTCCTTTGCATTGGGAAACCCCGAATGCCGAACCCCGACCTCACAGGATCTGATGCCACCTGTCCTTATAATGATTGACGGCTCCGATTAAATCAAGAAATCGCCAATTGCGATTTCAAAGAGTATGAAACTCTTCCCTCCGGGAAACCCGATATGCTGAATCCTGATGGCTCTTGGTTCACCCTTGCGCCTAAGGACTAAAACCCTCGCAACTTTTCCGAGATATCACGATCGTCGGGTCTTCGCGGATTCTCCCCTGCAAGAACAGTCATCAATTTCTCCTCCTTGAGGAATCCTTCAGCTTCCAAGCTCCTCCCAGTTTGAACCTTCTCCTGGGTCCTCTCCCTGGACTCATGAAGGAACTATTCCTCCTGAGCTTGTCAACTCTGATTTATTCGGAAACTTTGTGCACACTGTTCGTGCCCAACCTTCAACAACTCTCGAAGTGTTGAGTCTTCCAAACTCTGGGCACTTGCAGCCACAGTAAATCCCTGCCTTCCTGTACTCAGACTAGCTACTGAGACTTCAATTTTGTCCTGCACTTCTCCTGCACAGCTCTATCAAACCCAATCAATTTCTGGGTGAACGCGAATAAGAGTTTAACTGTTGAGCCTCATCAACGCACTCTATGCGGATGAATTCGACTACACTCTATGCAGGAATCTCCCGGCTCAAACAGAGAAACAATTGAAACTCATACTCTTCTATCTCAGAATTCAGTTAAACTCCTGAAATCACATGCACAACATATTCCAAGCAATTGCATACAAACAAAACATACATTCAAGGACATATGAGCATTATACACAGAGAAACAACACCAAGCATGAAATTGAATCACAGACTCTCTTCTATTAATTCAAAACCACCTGTACATGGGTGTTCTTCACAATTTCTCTGCTTGCTCTTCTCTTCTGAATGCTTGATGATAATACAATGTACAAAGGAGGGTGCCTATATTCCGTTTTCCCTCTCGAATTCTACAACTATCAAATCTACAATTAATTCCTATCTAATAGCATTAAATCTATTAAATGTCTTCCTATCTACTTAGGATGAGAGCTTAAAGGCTCAAGGTCCCCTTTACAATACAAGTGCACTTCTTTAAATATGACTTCATTAAAGAACGGCGCAACAACCTCCAAATCATTTCAAAACTGATATAGGCGTTGTCCAGCTGTCCTTTCTGCTCCACGCGCTGGCTCGCTTGATGAGTGAGCGATGCTTCTGCATCACAATTGTTGTGACAAATCTAGTAGAAGATAGGAAACATGATTGTGAGACATGTCAAAGGTGAATTCATGTTTAATTTAACTCTTGGAGGTGTGCTTTCAATTGAATTGATGTGTGATTAGATAGTGTACAAAATAGTTGGCCTACTACTGCATATATTTTTCCAACATCTCACAAGATTACAAGCTCCCTAGTTGATAATTTAATGAGCAACAATTTAAGGAATTAAATTGCCCTACATTTTTGGCACCGTTGTCGGGAAGACGCTAAAGGGATAGGAAACAATAATTTGGTTTTCAGTATTTTCATTTAAGATTGATGCATGGAAAGGAGAAAGATTCTCATGTTAATGGGTAACTTGGTGACAACAAGGTCTTAGTAGCATAAGGCATCCGAGTACATGTTTTTCTTTGAAATTTGTTTTGTGTAGAAGTTGTATATTTTTATCCAAAATGAGCCCCTCTACACTAATCCATGTGCAAGACAGGGATTATCAACCAGCAAGAATCCCTCAATGATGCTCAAGCATTTTTTGAGTAAGGGAGGACATACCTCTACAGGGATATTCTCAAATCCTTTCCCACACTCCAGAATCATTATCAGGGATGATTTTGCATTTCAAGAAGAAATAGTGGAACAAAGGATCTATGAACATATTCCAAAGAAAGAGAATATGGAAATTTCTTCTAGTAGTCCTTTTGAGAAAACAAAAGAAATCAAAGAATCATGGGCCACATCAGATGAAAGACAACTACTAGAGCCAGAGATCAAAGAATTTTTGGCATGCTTATCACTAGATCCCTTGTTCATTATAGAGTGTGATGATCAACTTTCCAAATAAATTCATGTCATGACAATCGAAGAGAACCCAAGGAATAATGATTACATTGAAGAATGGTTCTGGATAGCCATCAGGCCAGGTTACCACTCCATCCTTCAACACTTATTGGCATCATTTCCTCTCAAGCAAATTGCCTCTCATATCCTGGTACGTATTGAGATATAATTTTCAAATTTGGATATGAGTGCATTTGTAATATAGTTGCACACATGGCTCCATTGGAAATACTCCTACACTTGAGAAAAAGTTTCTTTTTTTCAAGTAGGTAGGATAGGGGAGAAAATAAATAACAACAATAAGGAGGGATCACCAAGCTAGGGCGGAACTATTATATTTCTTGCAGCCTATATCTCCTTCATATAGGGCATATTTTGTTGCAACAACTTTCCTTGTGACATATATTCCTATAGCAGTGTTTCACATTAGTTATGGTTGTCTTGCAAGAATATGTATATTTATATATAGTAAAGAAGAATTTCATATTTAAAAAGAAATAGCTCTAGACCTCCATTCCCAATTCTTCCAAGTAGCACTACAACAGATCCAATCATCCTTCAACAACATCTAGAAAGTCAATTTCAAGCCAAAGCCTTGCAGAGGAAGAGTACTTGCATAAATTTAGCCACAATTTAATTTCCTGTAGACATATCTATGAGTTATTGAATCAAATTACATCCAGACAGAGCTATGAGTTACCAGATTGTATTGTGGCCATATATGGATTTGACGCACAGACAGTTGAGGCGACATAATATACAAGATATCTTGAGCATCAAGTAGATTATATACTCTTAAGGGAGGAGGGTATTATCAAGAGTGCAACCCTATAATAGCACACCTGCAATGATGCCACAACTCCAGCATGGAAATCACGATGCAGGGTTATTTTTGGGTCACAAAATCATGACCAATTATCAATGAAACAATAAAGGTGATCTGTAGCTATTTCTTCCATGACTCTGATATGAAATGATGTGATTATTATTGGTAAATGTATTGGACATAGGCCAATGGATTCAGAACCATATTCTGGATTGTAGTGAGCTCTAACATTATATATGAATTATTCAGGAAGGGTGATGTAACTACCAGAACAACAAAGGATCTTCATTCCATGCTCACTTTTGGTCAATTGTTAGCTTTCACATTGAGGATCCGAGTCTCTAGCCATGATTTCATGCTTTCACTCATTCGATGATTAAATTTGGTATATGGTTGAGATCCATGGATATAGGATCGATGATTTTAAAGCTACACATTTGGTGTAATTATGTTGATCAAAACCTATAGCAATATTGATTGATTGGGGGGTACAAATGCACTAATCTCTGATCCACATGGATTCTCACCAGTGAACCTGAGAATCAATGCATTGATATGTGATTTCATCAAGCCGGGACAATTTGAAGTTGATGAGATCACTTGGGAGTGCAAGATCACCTGTTTTTCAACGTGAGACTTTACCCACTTCCTTTTACTGATACATAATATGGGGTGAAGTTGTTTTATCTCCACAATGCAATGATGTTATCCACTCACGATATGTATCAACAACTGTGCTTCTTCCAAGGTAGCATATTTATATTGTGCACCTCCATACACCACATTACTAAATGTTCCAAACTCTATAATTTCATTGAATGGGAATGCACACAAGAGGTATGCCAGTTTGTATTTATGCACATGATCCTTGAGATAATGCATCACTATGATATTTCTAATCGCTACTTTGAGATTGTATGAGGATTGGGTCTCATATGGAATTTTTTTTATGAGGTCTGTGTTGCTGAAAGTTATGTCCCAGATTTAGTATCCTGTAGAAGATTATCATTTGCAAAAGTGATCTCGACATCTTCATATTTTCCATAATCAAAAAGTACACTCAACATGGATGTCAACAATAGGAAATTACCAGGACTACATCAACAAAATCAGACTTTAATAGCATGGGGACATGCCAACTCTTGAGTGTGGGGGAGATGGAGATGTTTCTTCCATAAAATGAAGTGAAACAAGGAAGACACCAATGAACTCAAAGCACCAACAAGAGGAGAAATTTTTCAGCCATCGACCAAGATTTGTGGAAGGGGAATAATTACCAGAACACCAAATTCTAAAAATAAAAAAAATAATCATAATGAGGGATGTACATGCATGTTTTTGAACCATATTTTTAATGTTTTTTCAGAATTCTTGTAGCTGTTGATTTTCATAATTTCGGTAGTAAGTTCATTATTTTGCATGCTTGGACCTCTCTATGAGAAATCAATGATATCAATTTTATTTGAGATGACATTAAGATGATTCTATATGACTGCCAATATCAACCCTGATTCCTGCAATTGTCGTAATATTACTGTGTAACCAAAATGTAGATTTGTTACCAGAATTCTTGTAGGTGACAATTAGCAGAAGTGGTTTTGTGACATCAATTGTGAACATATGGAAATGAATATAAAAAATACGATACATGTTTTTTTTTGCATATGTTTAGTTACATTCTTTATTCTATGCAACAAGAGCACGATGTCATCATACTCTTTTGAACCAAGCATTCAATTCAAGTTCTTGTAGCAAGCATGTTAAGGAAATCAACATTAGAAGATGCAACAATAAAAGTGCAACAACACGAATAAAAGCACAGTCCATTTCCTCCATCCAACATGATTAGTATTCAGAGTTTGTAGCAACATCAACAAGAGTACAGTGTCATCTCCTTCATACCTGCAAATATCAGTAGTACATTCAGTTCCAACATCAATAGTAAGAGGCAACCAGATCAACTTTCTTTCCATACCCTCCAATCAGAATTCAACATTTTCCTCTCATATCAACATACATCAGACGAACCAGAATTTAACATTTTTCTTTTATATCAACACATAATAGATGAGCTAGAGTGCAACATTTTTCTCTCAGATAATCATCCACTAGAGGATATAAATTAGGGTAAGCAATTTCTATTTCTAGGTGATCATCTAAGTTGGGAATTCATCTACATGAAATTCTTGAAGATTTTTTCCATTCCTTCATTTCCTTACACTCTACCTCCTTATCATCTCACGTTTCATATTCCATTTTCCACCTATCACCATATATTTTCATGTGGCATTGAAAATCATGCATGGTGAGTAAAGACCATATGTACACCTTGTAATCTGGGCAGGATTCATCTATTCCTATTTGTGTTGCATGAGGACATGAAATGATTTGAGTGTGGCGGAGATGTTGGGCCTTGGAAATGACACATTTTACGATGCCATTTAACCATTTTTCACTCACTTTATGCTTTCATCCCCATACCTTTCATCACTCATATTTCCACATTTGTCCATTTCTACCTTAAATGAGCTTCACATGACAAATGTACACTAAAATGGTTGAATTCCCATGTTTTGATGATTACTTAGCGTAGATATTGATGTTTCCTAATTTACTTTTGGTGTTCACTAGTTAATTACCAGAATGCAGAATCCTCTCATTACTTGTTAACTGTCAGGGAGCCTCTGTTCCGGTAACTTCTAGAGAGCCTCTGTTCCGGTAACTTCCAAGGACCCTCTATTTTGGTAATGGCTAGGGACCCCTTGTCCTGGTAGTTTGCCGGTTATTTTCCAGAAAATAGTTTGACCAAGTTGTAGTTCATATAAACTGATTTGGGAACACAGATCTCATGAAATATGATGTTGTTTTCCTCTTCAAACAAACTTAGACTAAACAAAATATTTGATGTTGATGAGGTTCACATGTTTAGGATGTAAGATTTGTTCGTCGCAAACAAATCCACTTATTTAGGATCTGGTCTCATCTTGTTATAACTCTCCTTTTGATAAAGAGAGGATATATGTATAAATAAGAGAGCATATAATTCATTGAGGACATATAACATATAGATATATCTTAGCATAAAAAGGATATACGTTGGGAGGAGCATATTCAATATCATTGTAATCATTGTAATTTCTTGATGCTGGAATAAAGAAACTTTGTTGCAGGTCCAAAGTTCTCTATTGTAGTCTCTCTTGGCAGTGTGTGCTAAGAGAGGTAGCCCCCCCTCTATCTGGGATACACTGCCCAAATAGTCCATTTCATTAAAAAAATTGTTCATTTCATTTACTGTTCATTTCTTTCTATTATTTTATTTTTGTCAAGTGTGTACAAGGGTAAATTGAACCGGTTGAACATCATTAAGGTGTTGGCAATTGTTGTGACAAATCTAGTAGAAGACATGCAACATGATTGTGAGACATGTCAAAGGTGAATTCATGTTCAATTTAAGTCTTGGAGGTGTTATTTCAATTGAATTGATGTGTGATTAGATATTATAAAAAATAATTTCCCTACTCCTCCATATATTTTTCCAGCATCTCACAAGCTTACAATCTCCCTAGTTGATAATTTAATGAGCAACGATTTAAGCAATTAAATTTCCCTACAATGAGAAAGGTTCATAATTGTAATAATATTGCTTTATGAAAGAAATAATCGGTTTGTGAGATGGTCAGATGACATTTTGTGAGTTATTATAGGGAATGCGGTTCTTGATCTAAATGTTCAACATACAAGGCATGATCAGGCCTATCTGTTTGTACATCATGGAAGGGGAATCTTACAATCTTAAAGACGATTGCTACATGAGATGATACTTATACCATATTTTTTATCTTCAAAATCACGTCGTTTGTTGACTACTCCTGTTGATTCTTTCCATAAAAAGAGATATAAAGTCAAAAATGTCATTATGAACACCAATCCAAGAAAAAGAATAGAAAATGAAGAATTGGCATTAGAACACTTGGGAAGAAAGTAGTTGATGGAATCATCAATTTTAAGTGGAACTTCGCCAATGGAACGATAGGAAAATCTCAGACTCACAAAATAAATGTGAGGAAGAATATGCCCCAACGATATTTATAACAACCACCCAAATCCTTGGAAAATGTAAAGACACAAACATAAACCTAGCGGATTTGAGTTGATCATCACCAAACTTACTTGGAGGACTAGCCACAAACTTCACTAACGCACTAATGTTATGATCTATGGTAAGATCAATGTTTCTATGGTGCTTCAAAACCATCCCCAAACATCGTCTCACTAATAGAATAAATCACTCCATCCTCATCAATATGCCTAACACTAGAGTTAATCATGTGATATTCACTAATGAACGAGAACAATCCCCAAGATAAGCTCTGTCTCACCTGAAAAAAATCATAACTTGGTATCTGATTCACCTGGGATAGTTCCTAAACAAGTTTTTTGATTCACATCGTAGGAGGTCCCACTAGCTCCTTCGATGCAAATTGCAGGAGTTCATTCAAATCCCCAAATGAAAATTGGAGGAGTTCCCATTAACTCCTCTTAAACCTAAAAAAATGATTTTTGTAAAATAACCATAAGTTTTGACTCGGGTGTCCATTTTGTACACCATTGGAAAGGTATTTCCAAGATATAAAACTTTATAGTTATATGTTTTAATAAATTCCTAACATATTACCTTAATTTTTCAAGATGAATATTCGTTACTTTGTTGGCAACCATAGAGAACACAATGCCTCAAACATGAGCAGAAGAACCAGGGATTGAATCCAGGGAAGTTTACTTGATATTTCAATTGTTTAATGCCTCGGTTATATGATTTCTAATTATTGCTATTGATATTTTGTTTGGAGTTACGCTCATCTATTCTATGTTGAATGGTGCCATGTACCAAGTGGAGGAGGGTCACACTCAACATTCTCTCAAGGAAATCTATAGGAAAAGACGATGAATGAGAAATAACAAAAGATGTAGCAGTAATAGAGGAGCAACAAAGAAAATACAACGTAAATGGATGAAGAGGATATCTAGAAACTCCATGATGATCGACAATTAAATTCAGATAATGAAGATGTTTCCATGTCTAGGACAACCTTCATGGCGTACAGGGCACATATGGTTGAAACCTATGATGGCCCACCAACACTAGAAGACAAATTCAAATTGAATTTTTGTCTTTGTTTTTCATCATTACAAAGGGAATAATACAAACGTTGAAAAGAGAAAGGTCACGAAAGAAGGAGAAATTCCAAGGGTCACATTGAACCTCATTAGATACTAAAATTGTACCCAAAGATGGGGATTTTGGCTCTTCAAACATTGTACACTTCTGAACTACTTTGGGAATACAATGTCAACTAAAATTAAAGAGCTATCCTTAGAGTTTTTATGTACTATCATTGAAACTGTTAATATAAAGAAGCCCTCAGGGCCAAGTTTTGAGAGAGAGAAGGACTCACATGTGTCACTATTTTTCTGCAAATTATTTCAAGAAGAATGTTTGTTGTTCACATGGGTTGTAAGAGAATGCTTGTTTATGGACTATTTTGACGCAATACATGTTTTATTGCAATTTTGTTACTCTTTCTTATATTACATGTCCTAAGCGAATGAGCTGCCAATATGTGTTATAGTGACTTTGACTATTCAGGTTATATATTTATGTACATGTGTTGTTTGACTTTATTTCTTCATTTCAACTATCAAGGTGAAGCTATTGGTAGAGTTAGTTTCATGTTACAGCTCATTCACTTATGTTAATTCCCTCCTAGCTAGGATAGGGTAGATTACAAGTAGGTTAGATACTCGCATTTACATAGTCTTCATTTACATATTTTATTTACATAACCATCCATCATTCACCCTCATCAGTGGACCAGGCCACAATTGGTAAAACCAAACCATGAATGGTTGTTGGGCCATCCATATGGGTTCCCTATTCCAAATGGTGAGAGGTCTGGTTGGGACTTATTATCAGGAGTAAACCCTTACTATTTTCGGGCGAATTTAGACACGTCAACAAATATGGTTCTAGAAGGAGGGAAGATGATAAGCCTGCCTATGTGGATTCATTTCATTAACTTTTAACCAACACATGGATCCTCTCCATACCTTTTTATATGATGAACCTTTAAGTCTTCTGAGACCTAGTGAGGCCATCTCAATCAAGACAGTCAATCTCTTGTCAAACCCCAAATTCAATGGTGAAGGGAATGTCTCTTCATTCATGCATCTTAAACAATTTCACATCACTCGAAAAAACATTAAGATTGTTCAGGAAAATGAAATGTGTTGAATTTTCATTCTCACATTCAAAGGGTGAATTAAATCCTGGTTTAGGACCTTACTAGTAAAATTTATTCATAGTTGGAAACAACTTAAGGAAATTTGTATCATAGCTCATGAAGATTTTGTATATGATGAACTCTTTGACGAACTTAAAGGAATCTGTAGTATCATAATCGAATCTGTGGATAATTTCTCCCTAAGAGTTATGTAGTTTTGTCATAAATTCCCTGAAAATGACAAACCCTTAGACCAACTAATATCGAATTGGTTTTCCTATCCTGTCTCTGATCCTGAAAGGTGTGACCTAGATGATCAAACCATCTCTAATTCACAAAATCTGGGTCTGAACACTAAAGATAAGGGGTGCACAATCTCTAATAAACACTCTATTGCATCTATGGGAGAATATTTATCAATAATCCTAGACCCAATAGCTTCGGAGTGTAAACTATGTAACAATTCCCCTTCTGAAAATCATGAACATATTTTTCTATGTGATGAATCTATTACTGAAGAAACCCCATCATTTTCATAATCTGAATATTTACATTCCCTTTATGCAAAGTTGTTTGGTGTTGATCAATTAGATGAGAATCCCTCTATTTATCATGCAGTATACTCTTCACATTTATCTTTTGGTGAAAAAACATCAAATAATAAAATAGACCAATAAGAGTGCTCATCCCTAATCGATCAATCATTCATTCTTAATGGAATTCCATCTATAGCACTTAATCCTTCACGATATAAATTTCAAGAACATACTGAATCACAATTTGATATTGATGATCCTATTTTCGATGACTACTTTCCCATTTAGGAATTGAATGTGGAGAAATGAATAGCTTTATTTGGATCTTTTACAAGAGAGCGTGGTCGGAGGTGCATTCCCTTTCTATTTTCATGCCCACCCATTAGAAGGGGGATTTTAGGAGGAGATATGAGGATGAAAATCATTCTCTTTATGGATTGTATTTGTCTGTTAGGGAAAAACACTTTGTTCTTAGGTATAGTGAGAAGGAGATAGGTGAAGAAAGTAAAGAGGGAAGAACTATTGTTCGTCGGTCCTACACAATCTGAAATTTTCGATATATACACACAAAAATTAACAATCGAAAACACAAAGTGTCAAGAGAATAATGATTTCTCAGATCTTCGTGAAGAGATCATGTAGAATGTACAACCCATTACCATGCAAGACACAAGAAATATTGAGCCAATCCAATAACCTTTGTCATCTCAATCTTCTCTAGAATTACCTATCAATCCTTAGGAGAAAATACATCAATTTGCCTTGGATTCTATTTTTATTCTCCAACATTCCTCATGTGATTTCATTAACGTCATGGGACAATTTATGGAGTCACATTTTGCTCAATGTTTCCATTCAACGATTATATATCATCTCTCCCCTTAGCATGTGGAGTATGTGAAATTTTAACCTAGGGAGATCTGCATTGATAATGAGATACTCCAATTTCAATCGAAGATCATTTCAAGTACTCATTGTCTGACTTCTACTCTTGAGATGAACGATGTCACCCACTCCGAGACACACTCTCAAAGTAAATTACACTCAGGTTTCATTTATGAGTCTCTTCAGGTGTGTCATTCACCTTCTAATTCCTTCCAAGAGTCCTATGATGATCATCGTAAATCCTACAAAATAATTGAATCTTGGTTGGAAGAATCTTACATGTTTTCATGTATCACGAATTATAACACTGCCAAATTCAATTTGTTGAGTGGAGACTTGCATGAATCAATTCTTCCAATCTTTCATCCCTCACTACTCCATTTTCTGCAATTGGCCTTCAACCAATATGCAATTACAGGTTTCGATTTTCTTGATTGGCCTCAATGGCACTATGCTTACACCTACCCTTCCTTCAGTCGATGTAGGGTAGGTTAGAAATAGGACTAGCGTAGTTTTTTTTTTTCTTTACTCTTGCATAGATTAGATGTTATTTTTTTTTCATGTCAATAGCATAGATTTTGTACTTGTCTTGGATTGCTTCAATAAAGACCACCAAATTTTGATTAGTTTAGTTTGCAGTTTGCGATGGTTGCTTTAGCTGAAAGTTCTTTTCATCAAAGTTTTCTTCTTTTAGTTTGATGTTTTTTTTATTTTCTCTAACTAAGATCTTGGCTTACTATTGGTTTTCCTCCATCGTCATGAGGAAACCATGTGAAGGAATTCTCTGAGAAGTTCAATCACAAAGTTCGCTTATTTCAGCAGCATCCAGTCTCACGTTTATTGTTGGACAGTCGGTTACCCTAAAATGTTGAAACAACATCTGTTGAGGAATACTTTACATCTTGGTGAAGATTGAGACTGGATTGAAAGATCACATCAGTTGTCTATAGACTTACTCGGGATGGTTTCTATTGAGCATAACTAACTCAAGAATTTGTTGCTCTATGATAGAGGGTATGCCTAAGACTAATTTATGGTGAATTTATCAGTTTCCCAGTCTTAAAGTCTGTTTTCGATCATGGGGGAAAGTAATATTGTACTTCACATCTAGCATACGCCTCAAGGAATAAATTTTCAAGTTTTAGTCTCCCTCTGATGTATCTCAAATGAAATCTAATTTCAGGGATACTGATCAATCAAATGGCTCTCAAGCACACATCTTTAGGGAAGAACTAGTAATCATTTCAGTTATAGTCATTTGCTACCCAAAATGAGAGATTTCATCAGACAAACCCACACTTAAGCTAAAGTCTAATCTATCTCCTGACAACTTGAACAAGTAACACTCATGGTTTGATCCCAAACATCTAGACAAATTTTCATCGCTTTATTCAGATTACTGCGATAAATATTTTTAGAAAGGTTTTTCGGATTTTGATCATGGAAAGATATATACACTTGAAAAAAAGGACAAGATTTGAAGATGACACACGTATTCATAGGATTTGACTTGATCATGCACCATTGGAATTATGGTTAATTTAACATGTCATGTTGTAGCTTTAGTTCTAGAGCTTGAAGAAGTGGAGAGGAAACAAAGAAATCACAAGACTAAATAAGATAAATATGGTGGACAACGAATTGGAGTTCTGGCCAATCCTTACCCCTGAAGCATAAAGATGAAAAATTGAATTGGAAGTCTTCAAAAAATCATAATGAGAGGTGTAATTCTCCTCCAGTGCTGGCACTAAAACCCATCTGAATGAAGTAATACATGTATAATCTTTCACATAGATTAGTTGTTTCAAGAAGATACAAACTTCTAGTTGGTTGGAATGCATGAATATCCTTGAAAATGATGGAAACACTAAATCTGTGATTTCTTTATCAGTTCACTTTCTTTATTAATTTCATATTGTTTATCGTCATTCATATAAGGTTTTAATTTTCTAGTTGTAGCAAGGTTTTTGGCTGAGTTCATCTCCTAATTCAACACTTCTTGTCTTGTTCTTCCATCGTCATCTTTTCCTTCATAGAAGTTCATTTCTTAAATTTTGATCCATGATTATATTTGATGACATACAAACCACTCACCTCAATTTTTATTTTCACATGCAACACCTTCACACTAGAAGCATGCATGAATAAGCTTACATCTCTTTCCTAGCTCACGAGCAGAATTAGGGGTCTTTGTTTGAACATGATCAAAACTATTTGGGGATTTTGTGACTAAAGTTAAAGCATGACTGAGCATAGTGGTTAATCAATGGTCATCCTTGTGTATTGGTTAGTGAGCATATCTTTTGTAACAGAGGAACCATCCACACACTAACTATCTTCTCACGTGAAAGGTGAAGTGTCAAATTCTAAATGATGAAAACCAAAAGGGATATATTTACCTAGACAAGTGCAACAACTATTCAAATAAATCTCAATAGATGGAAATCATCCCCTATTGGGATAAAAGGCCATCGCTTTCCCCATCCACCAAATGTTAAGCATGCACTAAATGAATAAGGAAGGAATGGAAAGGAAAGTTTAACGAGACTAAGGGACATCTAGATATATTTGTCATGGCTTTGGATGCTTGCTAACAATAGAGCAAGGTATGTGATGTTGTGGTGACTGCATCTGGGCTATGGACACTCATGGGCAGTGGAGCCACAACTGCGAGATATCTATACACACTTGGTGAAAAATATTTACTATCCCAAATATATATCATCCCCAAGATGGAGATACCAACCTGGATTACCAACTTAGTTTAAGGAAATAAATCTCATCATCATTCTTCCTCCATCTACAAAAAATGAGATCCATTATTCGATATGCAGGCATTGCCAATGAGCCGAGCATGATGGAATATTTCAGGTAACTGTTGCACATAATTCCCACATTTTTTTTATCTTAAAAGTAATTATATGACCTTCTACATTTTTTTCTTATCAATTAGGAAAGACTAGTAGATATTCTGGCTTCGTGCAGTATATTTTCATTTGTTGCATGTGCACAACAACCTCCCAATTTTCTTGTCTTAGCATCTTTCCAAGACAAGAACTTGGGCCCCCCTCCATTTTTTCCTAACAAGGCCCTTGCACTCTCTCTCTCTCTCTTTCTCATGTAAACGACTAATCCTCAGATCTCCTCACACTTCATTGCCTTATCATTTGCAGTTCCCCCTCTGATCACATCTACCCAACGATCTACACTTTAGCAAGGTCCCTCTTCCTATGCCGATACACAATGCACCGGTGAACACATCCTTCTTCCACCATCACATTAATGTGCCATTGATTTCTTCGCCTATACATAGGCCACTATGCTGTGAACTTGGTTGATGCACTAGCATGCTCTCGCCAAATCTCCCTGACACACATCTTCATTATCGACGAAGTTCGCATGATCAACGTTGTCTCACCGATATTGGTCACATGATTATATTCACCATGTGCATGCCTTTCACCAGCTGATCCCCTTCCACTTGTGCTATTACATATCATTTCAGCAGCGTCATTGTGTTTTGCTTCATTACATTTCTTATCAACGAGGTTCACCTCTTCTTCCCCAACGCACTACCCATTGAAAAGTTTCCCTCTCCTATCGCAAATGTGTCAGTGGAAGGACACCAAACCCTTGTCTTCATCAAGCACATTGATGACGATCTTCTCCCTCTCTACAATGTTGACCAGCTCAACATAGCCCACTTTCGTCTTGAGGCCTATCTCGTCCCCCTCCTAGCTCGAATCCCTTATTTTTGCACTCATCAGTCAATATCCTTACATTATCAATGACTAAACTCTTTATGCCTAATTAGAAATACAGTCACTGATCACCTATTGTGCCTGACCCACTTCATATTGCAGACATAATTAAGTTTATTGTGTCCCTAGTGAATTTCTTCGTGCACATGGTAATAGCTTTCTTTCTTTGTGTTTCTTGATGTTATGACTAAATATTCATTGTGAAAGAATCACCTAGCATCATATCGGTTAACCACAACACCTATTGGTCTTACGTTGGTTCTAAAATGCACTTCAGGAGAAATTTGGTCCTTTCAGCTCCTAGACAGTACTAAGCACATGAGACGTCAATTGGCTATTTTGGTGGATTTATAATTTTGTGTTATGGATGTATCAACACAAAATCAAAGGATGAACTGAGTCCCTATACATCATATATGACACAAGAACTCACAGAATCAAATTTGAGTGAAGCAACAACGAATACGGGACCTAGACTTTCATTAAAAATTCCTTTGAGCGCGATTTTTCGTCATCCGTCAAAGTGAATTTTTCTTCTCCGAAATATGCTAATCAGATGATTCTCTCCATTGTGATCCTAACACAACTCATGGAATCAAAATTTGATGCCCAAAAGTGTTGAAACAATTCTCCTAGGGATTTTTCCCAAACTGGCTTCGTTAGTGGTTTCACAGATAAGATGCTTGTTTGACACAGGTGATCGGTTCACCGAGTGTGCCTCTCCATGTACTTCACAACAAAAAGGATGATACTCCAATCCGATGTCATCTGGGAAAGCTATGGATCTTTGAAATCTCTCCTAATTGAGTCTTTGGTTCTCTCCACCATGCAAAAAAATAAAATGCTTTGGGAAAAGGTTTGTGTTTCTCAAATATATTTGAAGCTAATCTTTTAAGTTTATACAATTTGAATTTACTCTAAAATAAAAATATTTTGATTTAAATGGGTTTAAAAAATAAAATAATAATTTTTTGCCAAAGATTGTAAGGAACTCTTCGTACCCTTGTTTTAACCTACTCTTCCCCTAGCACATAAAATGAAAAGAGGAAAAGAATTAGGCGTTGTTACCCTCATAGCTAAGTGAAATAAAACATAAGGATGGACGACCAAGCCAACTTCCCATCGACGAAGTTAACCTCAATTGCTCCAAAGCACATCGACAGAGTTGGTAGTAACTATTCGGACGCTATCGACGCGTGGGCACTACTCCAGAGGATTCTCAAATTTATACGATGGGAAAAATAACAAATGGACTTGTGGAAAACGTAGCGTGCACCAGGACGCAACATAAGGAAACTTGAGAACTGAAACAACCGAGCAATCAGTTATTCCTCAAGCCTATGCAATCAATTAATTATTCAAATGAGCACCCTTAGAGTTGGGATTTCCATTATGCTCACCTTCAGACTAGTAAGATAAGATGAATATTGTGTGTGTCAAATATCATGGGAATTGAACCAAAACCATTTCACCCGAAGACGTTTGTTGAAGAGGAAACTTTTGTGACAAGAAAGCTTCATAATTGTAATAATATTGTTTTATGAAAGAAATGCATTTGTGAAAAGAAAGGGTCATAATTATAATAATATTGTTACGACTTTTTTTGGTTATAGGTTTTAAGAAATTCCTAACCTATTGCTTTAATTTTTCAAGATGAAGATCTAGTACCTTAATTTTTCAATATGAAGATTTAGTACCTTGTTGACAGTCCTGAAGAACACAATCCTTCAATCATGAGTAGACAAACTAAGGATTGAATCAAGGATTGAATCCAAGGAAGTTTACTTGATATTTCAATTATTTAATGTCTCGGTTATATGCGTTCTAATGATTAGTCTTGATAGTTTATTTGGAGCTATGCTCATTTATTCTATGTTGAATGGTGCCATGTACCAAGAAACTTTTGTGATGATAAAGGTTCATAATTGTAATAATATTATTTTATGAAAACAATGCTCGGTTTTGTGACTAGAAAGGTTCATAATTGTAATAATATTGTTACGACTTTCTAGTTATAGGTTTTTAGAAATTCCTAACCTATTTCCTTAATTTTTCAAGATGAAGGTCTGGTACCTTGTTGACAGCCCCGGAGAACACAACGCCTTAATCATGAGCAGACAAACAAAGGATTGAATCCAAGGAATTTTACTTGATATTTTAATTATTTAATGTCTCGATTATATTTGTTCTAATGATTAGTCTCAATAGTTTATTTGGAGTTATGCTTGTTTATTCTATGTTGAATGGTGCTAAGTACTGAGCAGAGGAGGGTTGCGCTCAACATTCTCGCGATGCAATCTATAGGCAAAGACAATGAAGAAGAAATAACAACAGATGTAGTTGTAATAGAGGAGCAGTAAGGAAAATCTAAGGCAAATGGATGAAGAGGAGATCCAAAAACTCCATGACGATCGACTGTTAAACTCGAATGACGAAAATGTTTCCATGTCCAGGCCAGTCTTCATGGCGCGTAGGGAATATATGGTCAAAATATATGATGTCCCACCATTACTAGAATATAAATTTGAATTGTAACAATTGTCTTTGTTTTTCATCATTACAAAGGGAACAAGACAAGCGTTGGAAGATGAAAGGTCACGAAAGAAGGAAGAAGGCGAAGGGTCACATTAAACTTCATTAAATACTAAAATTGTACCCAAAGGTGGGGCTTTTGGATCTTCAAACATTGTACACTTATGAACTACTTTGGGAATACAATGTCAACTAAAAATTGGAGAGTTGTCCTTAGAGGTTTCATGTACTACTATTGAAATTGTTGATATAGAGAAGCCCTCAGGGCCAACTTTTGATAGAGAGAAGAACTCACATGTGTCATTGTTTTTCTATGAACTGTTTCAAGAAGAATGTTTATTGTTCACATGGGATGTAAGAGCATGTTTATTTATGGAATATTCTGATGCAATACATATTTTCTTGCATTTTTGTTACTCTTTCTTATATTACATGTCTTGAGAGAATGAACTGCCAATGTATGTGATACAGTGACTTAGACTATTCTCATTATATATTTATGTGCATGTGTTATCTGATTTTATTTCTTCATTTCAGTTATCTGGGTGAAGTTATTGGTAGAGTTAGTTTCATGTCACAACTCATTCACTTACGTTAATTCACTCCTAGCTAGGAAAGGGTAGATTAGAAGTAGGTTAGATACCTTCATTTGCATAGTCTTCATCTACATATTTCATTTTCATAACCATCCATCATTCACCCTCATCGGTGGACCGAGTTGCAATTGGTAAAACTAAATCACGAATGGTTGTGGGGCCAAAATCTGGATGGGTTCCCTATTCCAAATAGTGAGAGGTATAATTGAGACTTCTTATTGGGGGTAACCCCTTACTATTTTAGGGTGAATTTAGACGCGTCAACATAGACTTAACCATAATATAAAAACTAGTCAGTATAATAGGTTTCACAAACACTTGTCAGAAAGGCCTATCTGCAAACCCTTCACATGTAACCATTTTTCAAACACTTGGCATGCAACCATTTATCAAACACTTGATCTTCAACATCCTAACTTATGAATGTTGAATGATAAAATTCATTGCAAGGATGCTTGGCAACAACAACAAGAGATTGTGCACGTCATACAACAAAAGCTTGGCTTGCATTGTCTTCATCATATGGAATTTTTTTCTCAACTTAACATAATATGCTTTTACATTTTTTCTCAACTTCACATGCAATTTCTTCTTTAAATGACATTATATACATAATCCATTTATCATCTATTTGAAAATTTTGGAGTTGGGGAGTCAACATTTATATAAATATAACTTGAGCCTAATATACAAAATCATTATTAAAAAAGTTTAAATGTTTAAAAAATAGTTTAAAGTTGATTTCTAATTACATAGTGAATATATATATATATAACATACATCCATCTTGGTGTCTCCATAATTTGCAAACAAAAAACTATATTTTAATCTCACACCAATCATTACTCTATTTAATAATAAAATTTGTTTTAAAGATTTATTATTTAATAAGAAAGATGTGCTTAACAATACATGGTGTCAACAACTTTTGTAAACAAAAGTTTCTTTAATTTCGATATCATGGAATTGTTGGATACCATTCTAGAATTATTTCAGATATCGTTCAAAAAATTGTGATCATGTCTTTCCAATACTCTTCGTCCAACAATGGGCTTTTTAGGTGTTCATTGAGATTCGACTTATGCATGAATCTCTAGTCCAGTCACCAGTTTTCCATGCTTAGCATCTCATAACACATATTCACTTGCAGTCAAAGTAACACTACGAATGAGGGCTCATTTATTTTATACAACAGAGGTCAATCCCACTAAAAAGAGCCAAACTCCAAACTCATATAGTTTGGTGATCTTCAAACACAAGCCCAATAAATGAAAAATACCACACATCTATTTTGTATGAAAAATATCACACATATTCATTTTTCTCTGCAACCTTGTATTAGGAACACATTCATTTTCAAATCACATCTACTTAACTAAAAATATAGAAGTAAAAATTGCATGTCAATCCTTTCCTACTGAGAAAGATTCAGGTAACCACAAAATCCCCATCAAGAGAAAACATCTCTATGATATAGATCAACATCAGATCATGTTTGTAGTATTAGCATCACATAAATCATTAAAAATGAAAACCCAAAAAAAATTGAGTCGTTTCCTCTTTGAACCAATGAACTGTATACACGACTAACCAATTCAACAAGTTACTTGTTTGTTGTATCCTTGATTGTTACACATTACATTATAGTGAAAATAAAAGAGACTCAAACATGATGTACAACATCTAAGATGTATAATTATGTTATATTATGTAGTTAAGTTTGTTGCTTGCTTCTGTTATGCTCACTAATTATTCCTCAGAGGCAAAGAGGATATTTCACCGGCTATCAAGTCCTTTAATACCCTACTCGATGCCCTTGTTGAATCTAAAAACCCCAAATTGGCTCATGATTTCTATAAATACATTGGATGTATCAACAAACCTAAAAAGTTACGATATTGTAGTTAAGGTTATTTGTGAAATGAATGAGCATGAGTCTGCATATTCATTCCTAGGTGAGATGAGAAAACATGGTTGTAAACCTGACACTTCTACCTATAATACTATCTTATCGGCCTTGTACAAGCAAGAGAAACACAAGAAGGCCGATGATCTTTTGGGAAACATGTCCAGATCTTTCCCTCCAGATGTTAAAACATACAACATTACGATGCAAAACCTTTGTGGATGCCATAAAACTAGCAATGCCGAAACGATTTTGGATGAAATGGTTTCTAAAGGATTGAATCCAAATATTATCCACTTCAATACACTCATTGTTGGTTTTTGTAGGGATAATAATATGACAGAGGCAAAGAGGATATTTTATGTTATCTCTTGTAAGGGGTGTGTTCGAGGTCTAGTGACCTATTCCACCTTCATTTATTTTCTATTAAAGGGAGGGAATTTTGACAAAACTTATGAGTTCTGCAGTGAGAGCATACTTAAAATTTGATGCCCAATCTCAAGATTGCAAAGATGCTTATTGATGGCATTGTTAAAAACAATAAGGTTGAAAATTCCCATGAGGTGATCGAGGGAATGAAGAAGCTCCATGCTTCTTATCATAAGGATTTGGAAAATTTCACATGAGAAGTCTCAGTGTTAGGAGGGCAAGCCCCTCCCCTGGCAGCACTGGAAGAGAGAGCAAGTAGTTGAAGCACGGTTGCTCTACCCAAGAACTTCCCTGAGCTCAACACCGATTGCACTTGATTGTACAATATGTCATTTTCTCATCAACATTTGTAGCACAAGGGGTCTTCAAATATTTCTTTAAGAAAATTGAAAACTCCTCTCTACATCCATCAAATACATGTTTTAGTCCATAGTGATTTAGGAGAAATCTAGATGTTCTTGCTTGTATGTTCATTCACATTTATTTGTATATAAATTTTCAATATGCAACAATGTAATGTAAGAAGGACAACATATCAAACATGTATTTGAATATTGAAATGAGCCAATGGAATCATTACTAATAATATTTAGCACATTGGAAATCCAAACCTTTTAACCATGTACATGTTTCCTTAAACAAAGAACTAGATTGAGGTCTTTAACAAGATACCTAAGTTATTAATCTTTTAATCAAAATACTTGGTTTTGGACAAAGAGACATTCATAATTTAACAAGATTTTAAAGTTTCTAAGGACAATAGATTAAGATGTGACAGAGTAAACAAATGAATTTGATCTCTGGTGTACATAGGCATAGAAAATATCAAGGGGATACATAACTCTGGCCCATCCAACCCTTTAATAATATACTTGTATGCACAGAAGCATGACCCACAACATGTATAAGTCCTGAAGTCTCCAAGTTCGGAGCCACATCCAAAGATTATGGGTTATTATACTATGCTTTTGTGGGCTCTCCACATAGAATAGGAAATAGCCCAAATCTCTCATAAGAAGTTAGAGCAGGGAATGGATTCATTCACCAATATGATTCAATCCAAAATGCTAACTAACATTAAATCCATCTTAATTTTGGATTTATTAAGTAGTGAGAGGGATAAAAAAACTTTATGAACCTTAGATTCATTTATATCAATAAGAATCAATCTAAAATACTAAAAATTTATTGGAAAAACAACCTTATCAATTTTTTAATGTAGGGAAGCCTAGTTATCTATTAGGGACCTAACCCCTCACGTAGGTAGAATAATATATTACGATGTAATAAAGGTTAATATTAATAAGGCCTAGCAATAAGGAAGAATAAGTCCAATGTAAGAAAACCTAATAGAATTTTTTGCTTCTAGAAAGATCTTCCTCTAGATGGTTCTTTTGATAGACATATTTAGTATAAATAGGAGTCGAGGGTATGAGAACTTTTGTCTTGGATATTATTGTAATAGAGCTCTACTCTGCTGGAGGTTGCCCCCTCGAAGAGGTAAGTGAACATTGATCTCAGTAATCAAAGTGCTCTTTCTGGTGTTATCCTGGTATCATTTTGGTATTATTGTGGTATTGTTTTGGTTATATTGTTGTTCATCTTCCATTTCTAGCTATTTATTTATATTCTGCATACTTTTTATATCTGGAATATTACAAGTGGTATTAGAGCACCTTCCTTGGTAGAAAAATGTGGGTCAAGTTTTTTTCAGGGTAGAGACATATTCTGGCGTCTCTAAGCTACAAAGATATGTCATTACGTGCATAAACCCACGGTCGGGGATTCATACATGCAGGAAATACAAGTGGTACTTAAGCGCACATCTATTGGCCACCCTTGTAACCCCTGTTGGTACCCCTTCGAGTGATAGCACATCAAAAAACACCTGTATACGGATTGGCCTAGATTTCCTAAAGCCCTCCATAGATACATCGATCAGTCTCCTAACTACTATAGTGCCACCTTGAACAACACTCGAGAAGATACTCTCTAGTACCTGGGTAGTCAGGTAGTACAGCTAAGGGAACAGTCTAGCCTCCTTAGTTGGTGCCCTGAGATATTAGGTCGAGTACTACTATTTGGCCCTAGACGTATATCAGAGAGATATAGCACAGGGCAAACCCTTGTTTGTAGAACCCTTGAATACCTAACCTTTGGGGACGAAAATAAAAAAATAGAAAAAACAAGATCTATTGCCGCACAACTGTGTCTCGTCCATTCGAGTTTCCAAATTACTACACATTTATTCCTGATTAATCATTTGGGAATTTCATCACTACAGTATTCTTCAGATCGGAGTATAACTCCGTGGGTCTAAAATAAAAATAAAAAATCTGGATCTTGTTGGCACCATTATTTGAGACATATTCCATTGGATTTCTCTCTTCGCCCTTTTCGCATTCATACCTATCATTTTTCATCAAATTGTTTGATCCCACCTACCCCATTTTGGTTCCCTCATCATCATGGCCCATACTCGTAGCCAAGACTTGGAATCTCGCTTCAATACCTTGCACTTTAATTTCACAGAGACCCAACAAGAAGTGAGATAGCTCAGTGCCAATATTGCCACCATCAATAAAAGCATGCATTCCTCCATCATTGCCTTAATCGAGGAACTCAAACAAGACCTCAAACAAGACATTACTACCCATCTTGAATCTGTCACTACGATGATCTGCACCAAGCTGCATATCCCTATAGATCCTCATTTATCTGACCCACCTTTGCATACCAAAGGTGAAACTTCCTCTCATTCCCATAACTTTCAGCCCCATCACTTTGAACGTGACCTACGCCTTCCACGTGTGGATGTGACCAAATTTGATGGCTCAGATCCCAATGGCTGGGTAACTCAAATGGAAAATTATTTCTCTTTGCACGACATTATAGATGAGTTGGACAAACTCCAGTATGGTGTTCTCCATCTAGATCAAGAATGTTGGCAATGGTGGCTATGGAGAAAAATTATTTGCCAAGGGTATGTTGCTTGGACACACTTTTTGGCAGAGCTTTATGAACACTTTAACACGGACACCAACCATTTAGGTTGTTTGACAAAGTTGAAACAATATGGCATTGTGGAAGACTTTATATCTTCTTTTGAGCGACTGGATTTTCGTACAGAGGGCATGTCTGATTCTTTTTTTCAAGAATGTTTTATCAGTGGCCTCAAGGATGAGATTCGTGCCCATTTGCTCATGGCTCGGCCTCAGATTTGGGTGGAGGCTACTAAAAGAGATAAGGAAGCACAACAGGTTTTCTTTTCTCAAAACCGGAAACCCTCCTTTATTCCTCGCACTAAACCAGTAAATCCCAGTCTTCCTTCTACACAACTAAAGATCCAAAAATTGACCAGGGCCAAAATGGCTTAATGCCAACTCAAAGGCCTTTTTAATAATTATGATGACAAATATTTTCTGGAACACAAGTGTAAGGAACATAATCTTTTTATGTCCATCTCGGAGGATGTTTCAGAAGAGGATGTTGAGACTTCCCTTGTGTCTGTTTCACCTAAACCCACTGACATAACCCCTCCCTCAAACCCTCTCGAAGTAGAACCAGTCATTTCCCTAAATTCTCTCACTGGATTCTCTGCTCCTCAAAGCCTCAAGCTAATTGGTTACATTGAGCATAGGAAGGTCATCATTCTTGTTGATAGTGGTAGCACCCATAATTTTATTCATCGTTGCATTACCCAGGAAACTAATTGCTATATCTGTGCAGTCAATAATTTCCAAATCATGATTGCCAATGGCGGGTCCATGAAATGTGGAGGGTGTTGTGAAAATGTGTGTC